>JAJMCP010000039.1:0-67414 GCA_030573055.1 Metschnikowia anglica
CGCCCCCCCCCCCCCCCCCCCCCCCACTGAAACCTTCAGCCGTAACCAAGCAGCTCGGTCGGGTGCCATACTACCACAATAAACTTCTCGTTGGATTTCACACAACGCCATCAACGACGCTAGACCTTTTTTTTATTCTTTTGGGCGCAAACACAAACACATGATCTGCGCCATTTTGAGTTGCAAGTAATCGGAAACAATCGGCCAAGTACCCCAAGGACACATACTCTCTAAGAATGCAAAAAACACACTCGTTGACGTCTCTATCTACCTCCTCGTCCACATCCACGCCTACACTGGCGGCTCGGCAGAAAGGCCTTGGTCTCAACAGAACCATTTCCACCGATAGCCTTACCTCAGACAGCAGCGTGTTTGCACGGAAGTCTCGGAGACACGAACATTCATCCAACAGACCGGCGTTCAACTTCCCCAATGGCGAGATTTTCACCCCAAGATCTGCCCCATCAAGACGGTCCCGCCCAGCGAGAACACCCGCCGATCGAACGCCACGTCTCCCGCAAAGCGCCCCTCAAAGTACTCCGCAAAGCACGTCTTGTGCCTACCCACCGAGACTCCCTCGTTCCTCGTCGATGGTGCTGGTGCTGGTGCCCTCGAATGCTACATACGAGCTTTCGCCAGTCACCCAACCTGCTTCTCAGCCACACGTTTCTCCGTCGACAAAACACCCAGGCTCTTACTTGAACAGGTCTTATTCCCTAAACAATATCAGAAACAAAAGCAGGCAGGAGTTGGTGCAGTCTTTGCGGAACACAAGGTTCGACACCCCTACAAATATCAGTGTTCAGATCCTGAAATCGGCGTTACTGTCAGTAGCAACGCCCCAGTCTCAACACTCACCAGCTCAAGCTCGCCTGTTGTCTTTGACAAATAATAGATACACTGAAAATGCAGCTAACATAGTTCGCCTGGAACTGTTGTTGCCCCCTTCATTTCTCGACCAGACATGTGGATCCTCCGACCGGTCTGCGATACTGGACTCCAGCCCATCCAGCGTTTCCAACTATAATTTGATCAGGTCCGACTCAAGCACGCCTCAGACTTCTGTTTCCGGGTCTGATGGTGCGCCGGAAAGCGCGGTTAAGCTATGGAGCAGCTCAGAATCAGTTTCCAGTTTTAGAACCGCAAGAGATCCGTCCCCACTATCATCAATCGAAGAAACCGTTGATACTGATATGGTCCGGGCGAAGAACGGAGAACTGACTACTAGAGTGCCTCGTCCTAATGCACCTCATGCAACGGAAGCGTTGATGCACTCGCCGCACATTTCTGTACGAAGAACGCAATTTGGTGGATCGCTGTCTTCTTCTCCCAATTCTTTCGATAGTGTGCCCTTGCTAAGTTTTCAAAACGACAAACTTCACGATGTTATGGCAACGAGTCCAAAAGAAGGTGAAAGTGGGTCACTGGATGAGACGCTGCCGCCACAGAGGACTCTTGATGATCATGAGTGCATAGAGAAGAGTCGGACGAGGCTGTCAGTTTCCGGAAACTCCAGCGGTGACTCCTCAAATCTTACACATCAGTCTGGTACAAACGTCTCTTCAAACACAACACTCCGGCCCAGTGTCTCGAAGTCCGATTCTTTCAGTGCAAACCAAGTTGCGGTCACGAACCCTGCCCACAACGATGCTGCAGTAGACTCCGATCACAGCGACTATCGCCTTGCCCCGAATGCGGCTTTGGTCGAAAGCAAAATTACTCCTGGTGAGCATCTGCTACCAGCAAATTTGTACAACCCCCACGATGGACCTTTAATTAGTGCGGGTAGTACGCCAATTTCTCAAAAGTGTCGATTTCACGAACCAAAAAATAGTGATGAAACATCGCCCGAAAAACCCGAGTCCATTGTGTCCGGTCTTTCTAATCCTGAAAATGATTTGCAACAGGAGCAAGAGAGAAAAACCAGTCCTCTCGAGACTCCATCCGAGAACGCCGCCGACTGTAGTATCCGTCAGAATAATTTACAGGTCGTAGGTGCTATGGAAAACTCTGCAGATCAACATGAGCAAGGCATATCAGAAAGTTTTGCTTCAAAGACGCAGGACGCCCCGACCAGCTCCACGGCAAGCGATACTCTCAATGGTGACATCAATAGCTCAACTCCGAAAGACAGTAATGCCACAAAAACATCGTCGATGAAGGAGAACTCCACACCTGACCTTCCCGTGGAGGATTTCATACGAGCACCTCCACATTCCTCGTTCCTGGAACGGAGAAAACCAGGAATTATGCCAATCTTGAGTCCTACTTTTTCAAACGTTTCTTCGGAATCACTGCCTGAAGTCCACACACCAATCCTGAGGGACTCCATTCGGGAATGGAAGCTGGAATCTAATCTTCCCGGATTGGTTAATCACCTCAGAAAGGAAAACGAGGCACATGTCGGAGAGCATTCCTTCAATGAAATCAACGACGTAAGTCAAGACAATGTGCAAATGAAAGAAAGTGTGTTGTATTCCCCTGTTGAAATAGACAAATTCTTGGCAGACGATCAAGAGGCGGTACCTCCTCGTGGCGATGTAGCCGTCCAAAACGGGGCAATTAAACTTCACACCCGGAATACCTCTTCCATAAGCTCTGTCAACTCTCATCAGTTCAAGAACTCCAATTTGAGTTTCTCACCTAGAGAGCAAAATTTCCCATACAATGAGCACCTGAAGTCATGCAAACCCACGAACACTTTAATCCCATCCCAAAAGTCGACGATCCCGCTGTCAGGAGGAAGTAGTTCCATGCTTGCAGTTGTGGACGTCGATTATGACAAACTTTTACCCCCTACTCCAAGACGTGGCTTTTCCTCTAGAGGACCATCAAATGAACCACTCTCCAAAGAGAAAAGCACGATGGAAAGACAAACATCTTCTACACGGAAAAGAAACTTCGTTCACACTAATCCTGTGGCGACAAGCTCTCCTCAGGACACAAGCGCTAAAGGATTCATGAAGTATTTTAAATTTATGAAATTTGGCTCGAAAAAAGCGAGGGAACCTTCTAACAAGCTTAAGTCGAAGGCTCTGATGGGCTCAATTAGGGGCTCCATCTCTTCTGTTGACAAAAAGGGAGACGACAATCTTCAAAATTATGTGAGCTCTTCCCTGGCGAAGTTAGCGGAAGCGGCAAAGTCCGGTAAGCAAAAATCGCAACCTACGAAAGCTTCTGGGCAAAAAAAGAGAGACTTCTTGTCCAGTTTGAAATCGACAACCGGTTTCAAAGTCTATGACCTACCGTCTCCGGTGTACAGTGTCAGGGAGAGAACACTGTCGCCAGACAGAAGGTCGTTTACCGCTCAAACAGAGAAGCCAAAATTTAATTTGCCAGAGTACAACGTGGAGAGCGACTCCTTTGATGATGTTCTCTTGAAGTTTCAAGAGGTGGAAGAGGAAATCGAAAACGAAGTCAGCGTGATTAGAAAGTCAAAAAATATTCATGACTTTTTCCTAAAAGATGATGAATTATCAAAAGCACAGATCTTCGATCAACAGAATAAAGACAGCCAATTTTCCAATGAAAATCTACCAGGGAAACTAAGCTCGCAGAATGGCAGTGATTCCAACATCGATACTTCAAACTATGATTACAGTGCAGTTAGTAGCCTGGAAACCCTTAGTCAAAAAATGTGTGAGCCACTTCTGGAGTTCCCGCAAAATGATGATAAGCGTACAATCATTTTGGATGCAGCGCAGGTTCTGGCTGCTTTATCTCAGCCATACGGAGCTAGACAGTCATACTTAAAGTTTGTACGGCAGTTTTCTGACTTTAAAGAGATGAAAATCGAATTGAGTGGCTTCGATCCAGCCAGCAAAGCAGATATCTCAACTCAATACCGACAGAAAGTATCGAGCTTGAGCAAGGGAACAGCGAGAGAGCCACGGAATGTCAAGTTTTCAAATTCCATCTCCATTAGCGAGACGTATGCGCCCCACCTATACAAACGGAACAACAAATCTGTCACTCAATACTACGTTACGGAGTATTCGGAGATCAACAGGATCAAAAACGAGCTCAATGCGTTCAAATGCTACGAGATGCTCGTTCACGAAAACTCCCAAGCCAATACTCATTTTTTCTATTGAGTACAGAGATCAAATAGAAGCCCGCCAGGATATTTCAAGGACAAAAAAAGAGCACGCACTAATTTCACATAGACCAATACACCTTTTAACATATAGAAAGACTTAGGTCACTCAACTTTCTAACTTCCACGGTAAGTCGAGTAGCTGTGGTTGCTCAATAGTAACGGAACGTGGTAATGATGGTCTGGAGGGCTATCAACCTGAAACGTTATATCGACATAGGGAAAAAATGTACGATTCGATGCGTTCATGCCGTGAAAATATATCCCTGTGAGAAACTTGATCTTGTAGATCCCGGGTTTTAAAGTGGACCATTTCTCACCTATAATCCCGACTTTTGAATTCGCCTCATCCCCGTTTCCGGGATTGATGATCCAGTTCTTGATCCTTCCGTCCGTATCCGTACGGCTCATAGCAAACGGTCCCCTCGTGGAATCTAAATTATAGGCGGCCTCATCCTCCTTATCCGTGATAGGCGGAGAGAGGTAATATATGGAGCACGTGACATTTCGGGCTGGTTTCCCAAGCGTTGTGTCCAAGATGTGGCATGTGATTGGGTCAGCTGACATGATGGGTCTTGATAGTTTTTGGAAGGCGCCAGGTTTTTCTGCCGGCCGAAGAAAAGAACGCTTTGGGAATGCACAATTCATTCAGTGACAATGGCAGATCCTTGGTGACATGCTGAAGCGCGCACTACGGAGTCGGAGAAGCCCGAGCGGTATGGAGTCTGACAAACCGAACCGGTGCACCGGTTTTAGAAGAACACGAATCACAGACACACCTTGAAATGAGGGAAATAAATAGAAGAGCACGAAAGGAAAGAAGGGCCACGGCTGAAAGTGTTGGCGCGTTTTTTTGCTGAGGCAATCAAATCTGCAACCGCCCCGCTTGTGCTCCAATGGTCCAGCGCCATTCTTAAGTCGTGTCTGCCCTCAGCGGAGCTATTGGCAGCAGCACTTAGTCGTAGATTTTGTTTCCCTTGAAAAAGCATGTCCCGAAAGAAAGACAAATAAGCCTTACCACCAGTCGTAGCTCTTATCTCGAGGAAACTCAAGCTGCCGTTCTCTCTGGGTTTGGCTGCAACCCGCAAATGACTCGTATGGAGGCCTTCCTTTGGCTTCGTGTCGTTTAGAAACAAAGGGAATCTGGATGATTGTGTCACGCCAGCGCTAACATAAACCTCACTCCAACTTTTAAAGAGGTTCTACTTCCGCCCCTCAGTCTCTCTGGAATTGTAAGTTTTACGACTCCCCAACTTGCTTTCACTCGCTGCTCGTGAGGTCGATCACCTCAACCCTGTCCAATTCCTGAGACTCGCGACACGTGTCCATTCGTGAGGGTAGAGTAGGATTTGGTGTATATCGTGGAGACCTGTAATTTTCAGACTCATGGGATAGCTTTCCTAGCTCCGCTTCTCTTGAGTGATGGAGACTGAATGAGTCTGTGACACGCCCAAAATCACCAGCGAAAGATTCCTCGTCATGAGCTAGCTCCTCATTGAACTGTCTCAAGATTTTCAGCTTTTGTTGCCGTTTGTGAGCATCTCTTTTACTGAAAATGGGTTCGGGGGCGCTGAACTCACCAACAGCAGGCTTCGGAGGAATGTATACCCACGGCTGTAGAAGGAACCTTCTTGTTGCTAGCGCAGTAGACCACCATGCCAACTCCAACGAAATGTCGTTGGACTTGCCGAGAATCGTAATTTCGGTGGCCTGGACTTGTTTTATGCCGTTGTGGAAAGGAGCCAACTTTCCGGTGATTTCGACTAGAACATCCTTCTCTAACTCCGATACGGGCGCTTGGCCCGCATCTAGTTTTACACAGATAGTCAGTTTCTCGCCCAGAGAGTCATCCAAATACAAGAGATGGAATTCGTAATCCTCAGAGCCATTCACGCCGGGGAAGTAGTGGGTAGTAAACAGCATCAATCTGCCCGAGATTTTCAATGTTTTTATCGGGTAGTTTTTCACGAAGAAGAAGCCCTCCTGGTTTATACGAAGACCCTGGGCTCCGTAAATCTCCAAAGGATTCTTCGATCGTAGCACGTCTCTTATGAGCAACGGCACAACTTTCAGGTGCGTCGGCGCCAAGTGGAAAAGCGACGGCACGTAATACGACACGCCCTTACGGCGTAGTGCTACGTGCGGTTCGCCTGGAGCGATATCTTTCCGCAAAGTTGACATGTCATTCCAGCGGCGTGACCTCGGCAGAGCAACAGTTTGACAGGGATTTTTGAGCTGGCCCCAGATATGGCCTTATATATGAGTCTGAGACTGAAACAGTCGGGGCACAATGAGGGGCAAGTTTCCGGTATGCTTCGGACCAATGGTTGTGTTGGAGATAACTGAAACCCAGCGTATTTTGTCTTGGTCCTTCGCAGTTTCACATCTGCGGCAGGGGAACAAGTACACAAGTAGTGCCCTGCAGACTGGGCATTGGTGGAGCTCTGGAAACTAGGGGAGCCAAAGCAGTTGAAGTATGAAAAAAGAGGGAGGAAAAAAAGTCTCTGGGAACTTTGGGAATTTCCCACAAGCACATCCTCGTTTTCCGAGCCATTCTCCGCCGAAAATGAGCACTCCTGGTTGGCTTTGTATTTTTCAGACCAAGGATCCGATGCCCCTTCCTGCACCTTTCTCACATATCGAGATGCCCGTATCACCTTCTCGTGCTTTTCGACAGGCTGCCCATAGAGCAAAGCAAGAAAAAAACAGACAAAATGGCTCTTTTCGACGTCGAGGGCTGGGACATCAAGTCCAAAAAAGTCCAAATGGGAGGACTCTCGAACACTAAAAAGGAAAACAAAAAAAAGGAGAACAGAGAGAAGAACGCCAAACCCTCGGGGAAGACCCAGCTGCACGGCTCCAAAGACTCTCGCTCCGAGAACAGAAAACGCTCCTCCAGCGAAACCGACCCTGATCACAAAACCAAGAAGAGAAACGGCTCTCAAAGCAGCCCCCAAGACCGGCAACAGGATCCAAGCGAATCTGCGGATACACAAGGCGGTGATGCTGGGGTGCCTGCTCCCGTGCCGGCCATGTCTGCGAATCTAACTCCGTTGCAGCAGAAAATGATGGCGAAGCTTTCGGGGTCTAGATTCCGGTGGATCAACGAGCAGCTCTACACGACGACCTCCGACAACGCGTTGAGGCTTGTGAAGAACCAGCCTGCTCTTTTTGATGAGTATCACCAGGGTTTCAGATCTCAGGTCCAGCTGTGGCCCGAGAACCCTGTCAATGTGTTGGTCGACCAGTTCAAGTCTAGAACTGCTCGCCCAATCAACGCCCCCGGAGGCTTGCCCGGACTCCCAAACAAGAAGATTGTTCTTGCAGACATGGGCTGCGGAGAGGCTCAATTTGCATTGGATATCAACAATTTCGTGAAAGAACATAACGGCAAGAAAGGCAAGAAGACCGACAAGAAGAAAGCCGGCCAGCAGGGCCCAAAGACTTTGGACGTGGAAGTGCACAGTTTCGATTTGAAAAAGGCCAACGAGCGCATTACGGTGGCCGATATCAAGAATGTGCCCATGGCAGACGAATCGTGCAATATTGTAATCTTCTGTCTCGCTTTGATGGGCACGAACTTCTTGGACTTCATTGAAGAAGCGTACAGAATCCTTGCGCCAAACGGCGAGCTTTGGATCGCGGAGATCAAGTCGAGATTCAGCGAGTCAACTAATGCAAAGGCCAAGCCTCAGGGCATGGACTCTGTTGGTGTAGAGTTTGTGGACTCTTTGAAATTGCTCGGGTTCTACCATAAAAAGACCGACAACGACAACAAAATGTTCACCCGGTTTGAGTTCTTCAAGCCTTCCAAAGACATCATCAGCCAGAAGAAAGAGAAATTGCAGAAACGGAAAAAGTTCGTGGAACGGGAATCCCAGAAAGAAGAGCTCGAAAGCAAGCGGAACAAAGTGCCGGAAGGCGAGTGGTTGTTGAAACCTTGCATTTACAAGAGAAGGTGAGCGCTGAAGGCGGCCTGAAAAGAAGACGAGAGAAAAGCAGTCCCGATTTTTGAGTTTACTCACTTGACCCTGATGCTTTTATTGGTGGTTTCTAGATTTCGCGTAGCTGCTCGAGACCGGCTGTCTGCGAGCACTGGAGAAGAAGCCATGGGCAGACTTGCTCGGGATGTGATAATAGACGATGTAATTGTTTTTGGGCGTTCGGCTGAAGCAGTCTCTCGCCAGACGAGTTGTGCTTTTTCGGGGTCTCATATCCGAGCTGGACCCTCATTTCGCAGCAAAGAGCGATTGCCAGTAGAGGCTCCTGATGAGGGTAAGTATTCACAAAAAAGCAGCGGTAAGACATAGACGTTTTTTACCAGAGGGCTCGGCGCCAAGTCAGTCTTTTCCGTTTCTTTCCTATTGTTGCCCAATCAACACTTAGCTTAGCTTGGGGAGTCCAAAGCAGTTCTTGGCGAGCGCACTGGGCTGTCTAATTAGAAGAAAAACACGACCGTGGCGCCGTATTCGGTCTTACTTCCATAGCAACAGTTAAAACGGCAGTTTCAGCCTTTCTCTGGTCTTCTTTCCGCCGAGTTTTTGTATCCTCGAGCCAGATTTTTCATCCTCGAGCCAGCACTTCACCTCAGGGCTCCCGAGAATCCTCCTCTGCCTGCTTCAAACGTCCTGTGTCCGCGCAGAAAGCTTAGCGACTGTCTCCCAGATATCGCATTCAGCGGTGAAAGACTGATGTTTCAGTGGGGTCCTACTCACGGCTTCGGTAGGCGCAATCTCGAAAGCCGCCCCCAACCCCGGGCCGTGAGTTCAACCACCACCGGTTCCTTGGGCACCCATATTGCTCACGTGCTCGGTGTCATCGGAGACCCATACTTAGCCAGGTTGTTCGCGGAGCCACCATCCAGTGCACGAACGTGACGTGGAGCCACGTTAGGCGTCTATGCAGGCCCCATGCTCTGGGACGGGCGTGGACAGTGTGATGTTTGAAGTCAAAACTCTGCAGCAGTGCCGCCGCTCTCGGCGCTCTGTGGAGTCCGGCTGTTTCCCGTCTGGCTGTTTCTTGGCCTGGCTGCCCGCACAGGTCCTCTGGCAGATCCGTGCACTCTTGTCAGCTGCTGGGGAGACACGCTCACGTGACTCGACATGTTTTCCCGATTCAGGTGCGCGCCAGCCAGTAGATGGATTCGTCCGCGGTGCCAGCACTCTGCGCCCTTCAAGTCGTCTGGCCAGATTGACAGATGCAGCGGCAATGCCAGCATCAAGACGTGTGCCATGCTTTATCTATATGAGAATCTGGGTCTGCCAACTTGGTCTGCCTAAGCTAAACATATTTCAAGTCTCAAAGCCCTTTCTTCTCCCCGACACAAACCAAAAAGTCGCCCTTGACCAAAGAAGAAGCACTGCACAACTCGTACTCTCGTTTACCTGATAAGGACAATTGACGATGGAATTCTACGAACCGACATGTCTCTTCAGGCAAAACGCCATCAGGAGAACACCGTCCCCTGAAGCAGGAGAAGAGGCCCAGAAAGAAAAGGCGAGATTCACATATACTTCCAGCAACAATTCGTCGTCGTCTTGGCTTTTGCACCGGAACCAAATGCAAGATACTTTGGTGATGGACAAAGCGTGTGCGCTTGACAAAGTTAACATAAAGTCCAACTATTGGAAGATTCCAGACACGGAGATGAACCTCACGGCGTTGGCATTGAATGATCTGGCGGCAGACTTTCCGCTCTTGGCGATTTCCAGTGCGAGCCTGAAAAACAACTTATTCATCCATGAGCTAGATTCGCTCAACCACTACTTGACTCATCACACCACTATCTCCTTACCGAATATCCACGGACTCGCCTGGGTGCCCAATACGAACTCGCGTTTCCTAATATCAGGTAACAACAAGGGGTACGCGCATTTGATCTCGATCCCCCGGCCACTGCAGTATGAGGGTGGGCAGGACTCTGCTGAAGAAAGCGCTGAAATCGTCAAAAGGTTCAATCACCGCAAACACTTGAAGCTTGTCAACAAAGAAACTTCGATCTTCTCGCATTCAAACACTTGTATTTCGGAATTGGGGTTTCTCTCCGAGTCTCAGCTTGTTACTTGCTATGACGATACGCTTTTTGTCTGGAACACGAACGACGTCGAGCTGTCGATGCGTCCAAGACCAGAATCCATTTCAATTGTTTCGGGGATCCGCAGCTTTGACCCTTCGTCATTGAGCAAAACCACTTTGGCTCTATGTGGAGCCTTCGGTGTTTCTTTGTTTGATACTAGAACCACACGACACAGCGTGCCCAAATCCTCACTACTGCTGAATACGGACTTGAAACAAATTATGACAAATAAAGTGAAATGGCACCCAGAAAATGAGCATCTTCTTGCGAGCTCTCATAATGACGGCATTGTGAGATTGTGGGACATCCGAAAACAGGATACGTTTGCTGAGTTGACGGGACATAGTGGTAAATCCGTGACTTCAATGTCATGGAACGGCAACGATTTGTTCACGGGAGCGAGTGACGGAAACATCGTCCATTGGGATTTTACTTCGGATCTTGATCCTGATGCAGGGCTTTCTCTGCATGGGGATAAGCTTCTGCAATGCTCTTTGAGAGAAGGAATCAACAGTGTGACATTTGACACTGTGAGTAACTCCACAATTGAAAAAGTTAATGAGAGACAATGCGGAACGGCCCTTCCTGCACTGAACAATCAGATCATCAGTATCTGCCCGGTCATTGGTTCAGGTTCTCGTGAAAGTTGTAGCATACTCCTGATTGATGGGGCTGCTTTCCTTGGCTTGCACTCCAAGATCTACGATGCTGCAAAACCATATTCGGCATCGCTGGAGAAACAGTTCTACTCACAAGAAGACATCAATCTAATAAGACAAGAAGGTTCAAGTGAAACATTCGTTGCATCGAACGAGAGCTTGATCAGGCCTCTTTCCATTTTGAGGAAAACAAAATTGTTCGCGAGCGAGGAAACACTAGAGAAAGCTGGATACGAGTCAAGTAATTCTGTTGATAAGACGGAGAAACCTGATGCCGACGAGATTACTCTTTCGGATATCACGTCAAATGTTGCAACAGAAGACTTCGATTTCATCCAACACGATCTCTTTAACGAATGGGATACCTCACTGGCTGTTGTATCGCTTCACTCTGTTGACTCGCAGCCTGAAGCGAAGACGTCCCTATACTCTTCTGGGATGCTGAATAATGATTCAAACTCCTCGATTTCCACCGTTGCCACGTTGATAGGACCCACGGACCATGTCATGCAGAAGGAATCGCTGTTCAACTTTTTAGATTTGGAGCTAGAGCGGATCTGCAATGAGTTTCCAGGAACTTTCTGAGGTGCCTCGTCACCAAAAACAGTTTTGTTTGGTAGCTTTGGGTTGAGCTATGGGCAAGGAAACACCATGGTTTTCACGTCGAAACTATTCTGTATAGCGTCTCTACAGACTGCGGGTCGCTGGCGTGAGCTGCAGCGGCTCAAGTATGATATCAGAGCCAAGATCTTGTAATGAAGACTGGTCCTTCAAGGCTCATGTTGGTGAATGGAGCACTTCGACGCGACAGGAGCACCACTGTGGACGAAAAAAATAAAAAAAAATAAAAACAATAAGTAAGACCTGGTCCCCAAGAAAACGTATGAAAGACTCAGATTTCTAGTAAAGCCCAGTTAAATCACGGATGGAGACTTCTTGTCGACCTGGCCCTCTCGGATGTAGTGACAGGACAGACTGGCTCACTAGACCTGTCAATCAGCTATGTACATCTAATGCAAGTACGGTGTGGAGCAGGCCATTTCAAAACAGGCGCGGCCCCCAGGGTGCCACGAGAACCCGTGTCGAGAAAGATGGCGAGCGGTGTTCAGCGGAAACGAGGCAACGCATTGGAATTGCTCTCGCACAAGTCCTCTGCAAAAGAGCGCACTTGGCGTCTCTTTTTGGTGGCTGGATCCAGCCAACGTGTCCGCTGCCGAAATTGCCCATGCGTAGACAGAGTCGAAAATCTCTTGGGGCCCAAGGGCATACGGGGATCAGAAGGTGCTGGGTGCTGGTGCTCATAACCAGACAGTGTGCGCGAAAAAGCCCCGTAACACTTTCTTGCTGCGGGCCTGCTATGTGTTGCTGTGTGTTTTTAGTAAGCCCTCAGCGAAAGTCCCACCCACGGAATTAGTCATGGAAGACGTATACCCCCAAAAGGGAATTGAGCAGGGCCCTGCCCCAATTTGGAAATGGCCGGGAAGAGGCAGTTCACAGCAAAAGCGCAAAACACCACGAGCGCCAGGGCGCACCAACGACAGCGGCAAAGTGCCACACGGGTTTGAAATCACTGGGTGCTTTGCTGCGTTCGCCAGAGTTGCTAGGTGTGCTGTGATTTGGCTGTCTCTGTGTGATTCGAACAAGGCGCGCTGGGGGAGGCTGTCACCGCATCTTCGCGGCCAGACGAGCACCCAGGGGCCTCGGAGATCTGCTCGACTTTTGAGCGGAACCAGCGGGTGGTTGAGACCGGTGGACAAAGGCCCATGGCACCGGACGCCGGCGTGGCGCTGAAGTGGTTTGCGAGTCAGCCGGCTGCTGGCCCTGGGCCCCTTTTCCCTCCCCGGGGCTAATTTTGCCTTTTTTCTCTGTTTTCTTTCCCTCGTGCCCTGTGTCATTTTCTCGAGACTTTCGCCCGTTGCTCGCACCCGGAACATGTCTTCCTGTCTTTGGGCCCTTTTCCTCTACGAACTCTCAAGGCCGTCTCACCAGTTTTTTTTTTTTATCTATATTATTTAATTCCCTAGATTCTCGTACTAGCATCTTTTGATCCAGTCCAGATCTACCCTTACGCCTCCAACAACCACGGAATATTCTCGACACCCGGCTTATCACCAGCTGCTTTCCATAGCATATTTCACCCGCTTGTCCGATCCGCTGCCGTTTTTCTTCTTTGCGTCTTTCCATCTAGCGAGGCCAGAACTGATCGTTTGCTCACACATCACCGACGGGAACTATGCCAAGAGTCAGCGTGAAAGTCGTCGCTGCCGAGAGTCTCTACAAGCGAGACGTGTTCCGCCAGCCGGACCCTTTCGCTGTCATCACTGTGGACGGCTCACAGACGAAGACCACGAAAACAGCTAAGAAAACGCTCAACCCGTACTGGAACGAGACTTTCGGCTTGGATGCTAGCGAGGACTCCATCCTCGTCATCCAGGTCTTCGACCAGAAGAAGTTTAAGAAAAAAGACCAGGGGTTTTTGGGCGTGGTCAATGTCCGTATTGGTGATGTCATCGATTTGTCAACGGCGAGTTCCGAGGAAACAATCACTCGCGATTTAAAAAAGCTGAACGAGAACTTGGCTGTCAGCGGGCGTGTCATCATCGTGCTTGGCCACAACTCCAGTGCTTCCACTAGTTCACGCACGAACTCAAACGCCAACAACTCCTCCTCGGCGGCTAATTCCTCCGGGTTATCGGCTCCCCCTCCGGACGCCTCCGCTTTTTCTTCCTCGCAGCCCGGAAGCGCACCGGTACTGGGATCTAACGCCCTGGCCAACAGACAGTATTCTTCTTTTGAAGACCAGTTTGGCAGGTTGCCGCCTGGGTGGGAGAGAAGGACTGATAATTTTGGCCGTACGTACTACGTTGACCACAACTCCCGCACGACCACGTGGCAGCGGCCCACTTTAGACCAGTCGGAGTCTGAACGTGATCAGCAGAGAGACGACTACACGGAGGCCGAGCGAAGACAACACCGTGGGCGTACCCTTCCAGGGCAGACTCCACAGTCGCCCGTATTGACGTCAAACAATTCATCCAGCAACGGGAATGTGACAGTAAATTCTTCCGGTGCAAACACTCCAGTGAGCCCTGCCGCCGCCGTTTCAATGGCTGCGACGGGTGCTACTACTAGAGGCTTGGGTGAATTGCCTTCTGGGTGGGAGCAGAGGTTTACAAATGAAGGAAGGCCATACTTCGTTGACCATAACACTAGAACTACCACCTGGGTTGATCCTAGAAGACAACAATACATTCGGACTTTTGGGCCTAATACTACAATTCAGCAACAGCCAGTAAGTCAGTTGGGACCGTTACCTTCCGGCTGGGAGATGCGTTTGACAAACACAGCCCGTGTGTATTTCGTCGACCACAACACGAAAACGACGACATGGGACGACCCTCGTTTGCCTTCATCCTTGGACCAGAACGTTCCTCAGTACAAGCGTGATTTCAGAAGAAAAGTCATCTACTTTAGATCGCAGCCAGCTTTGCGTATTTTGCCAGGACAATGTCACATCAAGGTCAGAAGAGATCACATATTCGAAGACTCCTACCAAGAAATCATGCGGCAAACTCCCGATGATTTGAAGAAGAGACTCATGATCAAATTCGACGGTGAGGAAGGTTTGGACTATGGTGGAGTTTCCAGAGAATTTTTCTTCTTGTTGTCACACGATATGTTTAATCCGTTCTATTGTCTTTTTGAGTACTCAAGTCACGACAACTACACTTTACAGATCAATCCAAACTCAGGCATCAACCCAGAACACTTGAATTACTTCAAGTTCATCGGAAGAGTGGTCGGCTTAGGTGTATTCCACAGAAGATTTTTGGATGCCTTCTTTGTTGGTGCTCTTTATAAGATGATGTTGCACAAAAGAGTTGTTTTGCAAGATATGGAAGGTGTGGACGCAGAGTTTTACAGGTCTTTACAATGGATCATCGACAACGACATCACCGATATTTTGGATCTAACTTTCAGCGCAGAAGACGATCAATTTGGACAGATTGTTGAGGTTGACTTGAAGCCCGGAGGAAGAGACATCGAAGTCACCGAGGAGAACAAGCATGAGTATGTTGAGTTGATTTGCGAATGGAAGATTCACAGAAGAATAGAGGAACAGTTTAAAGCATTCATCGACGGGTTCAATGAATTGATTCCTCAGGAATTGGTGAACGTTTTTGATGAAAGAGAGTTGGAGTTATTGATTGGTGGTTTGGCAGAAATTGACATCGAGGATTGGAAGAAGCACACTGACTACAGGGGTTACCAGGAAAGTGACCAGGTCGTGCAATGGTTCTGGCGTTGTATCAAGGAATGGGATTCTGAGCAAAAAGCTAGATTGTTACAATTTACCACAGGTACCTCCAGAATTCCAGTCAACGGGTTTAAGGACTTGCAAGGCTCAGACGGCCCCAGAAGGTTCACTATCGAAAAAGCAGGTGAGCCGCAACAATTGCCAAAATCGCACACATGTTTTAACAGAGTGGATTTGCCTCCATACACTAATTATGAAGCATTGAAACAAAAACTCACGTTAGCTGTTGAAGAAACTGTTGGTTTTGGGCAAGAGTAAGCAAGGCGGCCTTAAGAAATAGCAAAATCGGGAACGAAAAACGAGGAGGTAAAAAAAAAGGTGAAGGAGAGAAAACGAAAGAAAATCCTGGAGATACGCATGTTTTAAGAACACCTTTGAGACAAACATTGCAGTATGCTCCAAAGCATTGCTTTCATTATGCAGCATAATTTATGGGCTGATCTGGCTGATCTGGCTGACAGCCATTTAATTCTTGTTCCGCCTTACGTCATGCGCAAGCATATACTTGGTTTTTATCACAATATGCAATTGCACAATTTGAAGAAAAAGAAACTCGGCGAAAGATAAGCGGGGAATGAACAGCCTGTAGATCTTAGTTGAAAGCAATTGCTTGGGGCAAGCATGCGGAGAAGTCACTGTCCACTCCCGAACTTCGAGCACGCTCTAACTGCGGGGCAAAACTGTATCTAACCCCGAGCTACCTCGTTCACCGCAGCAATACCAAACCAAAAGGCGGCAGATAACGAAAAAGAAACAAGTCAGATTCTCAGACTCGTGACATCGTTTATTGCATTCTCTTCTGGGGAGAAATTGCCCGATCAGAGACTCGCCGCTATTGTAGTCACGAGGGTGGCATATTGGCAAGTAGCAGTATATAAAGAACGGCCAATTACCGGCTTTCCAATTAGGCATTAAAAATTCCCTTTTTTCTTGTTACTTCAAATTTTCAATAATTTCACCATACTGATTTATCATATCGAAATACTGTATTGATACGTTCATAACATTTACCACAATGCCCGATTTATTTGACAACTTCTTTGGAAGAATCTCAACATCCATGAATGGGGGCAAGAGTAAGCCAAGGTACGGAGGCTCGTCGCAGGTGAACACCGGCTCATACTATAGCTACCACAGCTCCAGCACCAACAACAACTCCTGGTTGCCGATCAAAAAGCCTGAAGCTGCAAAGGAGGTGATGGAGCCCGAGGAGCCTAAGCCTAGGATGGATTCCATCACAAGCTTGATGTCAAGCGAAAGCTCAGATAGTCACAAAGACTGATGTTGCTCGGGGCGTCTTCAGCTGTCAAGTGCTGCGTCCCGCACTTATGTTGTTCAATTCACACTGGACAGCGTTTTCAATTGAACTCAGGTTAGTTCGTTTTCATTTCTTTCTTTCTCTTTTTCCTCCTCGTTCTTTTTAGTTATTTTGTCACCCCGTTTTGTGTTTGCGGCAAGCCTCAGATAAGCCGGAGCTCGTTAGTATTAAATATGTTTATAAATGCATGAAGAAAGAAGTGAAGTTATTCGGAAAACTTTTGTGGCCGAATGCAATTGATCTAAATGAGCTAGCTTCAAAAGCAGCAAAGATTTCTTCGTATCCATGACCTCTGGTTTCTTCTCGCATCGAAACTCGATGTGTCTGAATGTAAGTCAGCGTCATCATGCACAGCAATGATTCCGTTCGGATGCGCTGGCCCTGTTTTGATGCCAATCGCCTCCTGTGTCGAGTTGTAGTTAGCATGGGACATTGACTGTGAACGGCTAAGCCGTTGCTGTTGCGGCATTAGCGGCTGGTTTGGCGAGGCATTGACAAGCGGAGCACGTTTGCTTTGCATAGCAGCATTACTGTTTGTGTTATTTGTCGCCTTGCGCTGTCTCTGCGGTGGATGGGGGTTCCCATACCCGTGTAAGTTGGCTTTCTTGTTGAGTGCCGCATCCCAGCCTTTGCCACCATTGAGATCCATCCAGTCGTAGTGACCATCTGCCTTCTCGTCGACAGATATAAGTGCTTTGTCCATTAAACCAAGCATGTAATTGTAGTCCGGTTCCTCCTCGAATTTGAGGTTGCGCACATATGTCAAGTACTGGGCAAACTGGATAGGGAACCCGTAACAAAGCTCGTTTATCGAAGTAGTCTGTTTCTTTATGCCAATCTTCTCATACTTTTGCTTGTTGGTAGGAGCCTTGAGTCCTTGCCAAGGTAAGAACCCGCGTAAAAAGTACATGAAGACGTGGCCAAGACTCTCTAAGTCGTCCCTCCGCAGCTGCTCACGCCCTAGGTGTGTGTTGATCGACATATATCTTGCCGTGCCACTCAATGCCTTTTTCTCCTTGTAAGGAATATGTGTCCTGGTCTTTGGGTCACGATACTGTTTGGCCATTCCGAAATCAACTACATACACCATGTTTGCCTGCGGAGTAGAGGGCTTTCCGATGAGAAAATTGTCTGGCTTCACATCGCGGTAGATGAGATTTTGTTCGTGGATTGACTGCATCCTCTGGAGCATCTGCTTGGCGACTTGAGCAACGGTCTTTGTTGAGAATTTCCGTCCGCACCAGTCAAAAAGATCTTCCAAAGACGGGCCCAAAAGATCAATCACCAAAATGTTGTGCACGCCCTCTTGGCCAAAGAAATACGCTTTCGGAACTCCCTCAACTTCACTGAGAATACGATATGAGCGATACTCGTCTCGTAATTGCGGAGCCTCACATTTCCGAGGCTCGAATTTGATTGCAACCTGTTGATTGTTGAGGAGATTGATGCCTTCAAAAATAATGCCAAAAGATCCTTCGCCGATTTTTTTCCCGACTTTGTAGTGTACTCCGACTCGATTGCCGCTGCCGGCCAGAGCCATTTTCGACTGGATTTATGAGAGTCAACGGCTGCGCGAGAAGCTTTCTTGTGATAAGAATTACAGCGAACCGGAGTTAATTGTGATTTCCTCGTTCAAATTGCAACACCCGCACGCAAGTGGCGACTGTAAAATAGCGATGTATGGCCCTAATCGATAGGCAAAGGATGATAAAAATGTAGTCTTGGCCAAGTCCCCGAGAATTATACCGAGTGTCCGGATATTTCTGCAGTGGGTATGTGTTTCGTTTTCTGTTTTCTGCGCTCACACCAACTCCCCGTTGAATTGTCTCGGGTCTTGAGTGTTCGCTTCTTAGAGGCTTGGTAGGCGGGGGAGATCAGCCTAAATGCGGGACAAATCCTTTGGCAATATTCGAGAGGGGAACAGCCCTTTCGACAGCTGGGCCTATGGGTAAAACTGAAGGTTGCCTATAGCAGCCCTGAACGGATGACGTGAATAGTTTGTATAAGAGAAACTGCTTCGATGGAATCTTGGGCAGGCGTGGTCTTTTTGCTTTATGTTTCCCCTTTCTTCAATATCGCTTTTTGCTTTGAAGTTTGAAGTTTGAGTGTCGTGGTGGAGAATGCTGTTGAGCATGTACGGATGTTTTGCGTGGTTGTTGGAGCGCATTACCGTCCAGCAAAGATGGAGAGCAGCTGAGCCGCCCCACCACTGCTTGACGGGAAAAATAGGCCTGTTCGTGAACTGCTTCGAGTAGGTTTTTGTAGTTTTTTCGGCTCAGAAGCAGACGTTTTTCCAGGAGAGAACCGGAGAAGAACGGCGTTGCGAAGCTCGTGAATGCAGCTTTCAGTTCTGCATAATTGGGCCTGCGCCTTTGGGGAAGCTTGTTCCCACAGCCAAACCTTCGAGAACGACAGAAGTAAGGCCGACAGCGGCAGTCGGGACTCCCCCGCTTGCTGGAACATGAGTTTTGGCAGCAAAACTAAAAGTCAGCCGCAGACTCACCAAAGGGCACCGCGGGGCTCGTGCAAATTAGCACTGAGATTGTCTGCAGCAGGACAATTAGGAGCAGCACTAGGCCAACTAGAACAACGTAAAAACACAGCAAAAAAAACACAGCAGGAAAATACAGCAGGAAAACACGGTAACGAAAAACACAGCAAAGAAGAAAGCCCCTTTGCCTCGAGCCGGGTCCGAGACAAGCTGGCTTTGAGAACACGATCAGAGGGTGACCGAAGTCAATCGTCCGTGCTATCGGCTGCAACCGCAGCTTGCGCGTGCTTTATGCAAAGACTTGGCCAGAGCTAACCATGCTTCGACTTCACCTTTGCTGCCAAGATCCTTTGTTTTCAGTCGCACATGCGGCACACTCGGTCTTGCCGAGAAGAGTCTCCGCTTCGCCGCTCTGGATTCTTGCTTCCCGGCGTTGTCGTCCCGGGTTGTTTCAAGGTTTGAGTAGCGCCGCACCACCACTGAGCTGGGGCCCAGAGAGGGAAAGTGAGGGACGGCTGGCTGCCTCTCATAACTGAGAGCAAAATGGGAAAGAAAACGACGAGTTCGCCCGACAAACTTTGCGCCCGAGGACACCCCAGTCTACATCGGAATCTTCACGACTCATCTTCGTCAATGGTTCCGGCCTCGCGAGTCTCTCTGATCGGGGCCCGCAATGCACATTCGGGGTGGGCCTCCTCAGCTCGAGTCGCAGGCGAGAGAGGCGGCCATACTGCGGGGCCATACATGTGCGCGGGCCCAATTTGCCGTTTTGCCGTTTTGCCAGTTTGCCAGTTTGTCCATATCCAGAGGCTTCTCTCGTCCAATTGAGTCGCATCAGTCTGCTCCACTTCCGTTTGGCTCCAGTTCCTCTGGCCCGAAAATTACCGTTGTCCATAGACTGCCCACAACATCTGGCTTGGATTGATCCCGTCGGCATAGGTCTTACGTCAGCTTTCCCGCGTACCTCCACCATCAACAGCCATTCCATGAACACCGACCAGTTTCTTCTGGCGTGGTTTGTCGAGTTGCCCTGGACAATCATTGGCGATGTCTGTCTGTACTTGCCTCTGCAAACGGTCTCGGAAACACTTCTCAAAGTGCCAAAGCTTCGAAACGTCATCATCGAACATTACTATAGCCAAGAGGTTCACCTTATCCTCTCGCCCACCAAAAGGCCGCATTTCTGCTCATCAGACACCCAGCGGAAAGGGTTGATAGATATTGTCACGTACGGCGAGATCGAGGACTTCTTGAACGAGAACCCAGATATCGCTCCACGCCTGATCAAGGTGATCACAAGTGGAGACTTCAGATCCATGGAAATCTTACTACGGACGTTTCACGCTCGTCTATCGCAAGCCCCGAGGCTAGAGATCCACGTGGAAAACTACGAACTCTCGTCAGAGGATGCAGAGCTCATTTTTCTGCTTCCAAATCTATTCAAATTTCAAACATCAAGGATCAAGCTCACAAACTGCCTGGCCACGCTCGTCCGCTTACTTCCTCAGCTGCAAAACTTGAACGGATTGATCTTTTTGGGCCATGAGGTTCATGACTGGTCGAACGTGCAATTCCCTCCGAACTTATCTCATTTAGACATGTCTTGGTATCCTGAAACAGATGTCACCACGGTGGCACTTCCAGCATCATTGAACAACTTATACTGGAACCAAGCCGGGCTCGATAACGGTGTTTTTGATCAGTTGACGTATCCTCCGCTTATCAAAACGTTGATGCTCACATACAACAGTTTGGCTACCGTTGACGTGTCGCAGCTCCCGCCCACGCTAGAGACGATCGATCTCTCGTACAATAATATACACAGTTTCCAATTCGAAGGCCTGGAACCTCGCTGGCCCTCGAGCCTTAAGTCAATTTTGCTCAATGCTAACTTGATCGATGATTCTTCGTTGAGACAATTACGCGCGATAGCATGGCCACCATTCCTAGAGAACTTGCGCCTTGACGAGAATAAACTAGCGTCTCTCGAATATCTATCGACTTTACCTCGTTCGCTCAAGTATTTGGATCTTTCAGATACTCAGCTCGAGAGCTTTAGTGTGGAGCACAATGAGGACGATTATGCTTTCTTCAAATTCCCGGAGTCTCTAGATACTTTGAACATCCAAGGGTGCCACATGCTTTCTTACGGAGAAGTCGCAAATCATGATATGATTCCCTTACAAAACAGAATTCAGTTTCCTTCGAATCTCGAGTCTTTGAACCTCACAGAGTGTAATGCCAATAGACTAGCATACTTTGTCTTCCCACCGTCACTCAAAACTCTCTCGTTAAATGGGAATCGTTTACAAGACTTGACAACGTACAATCTTTCTTTTGGATCAGTAGAGATTGTCAGCTGGAAACTTTTGACTAGCCTTAAGGACTTGGAGCTATTTTATAATAACATCGAAGGGCTTGAGAATTGGTGTCCACCGGAATCCTTACGAAGAGTCGACTTGAGACGCAATAGGATTAAGGTTTTAACCTCGGCCAATACGCCTTTGTTCAGCGAAGGCTTTCAGGATGCTACAAACAACATACAGACTTTGAACTTCGAGCAAAACGAGATCGAGGCCATTGATGCCAGTTTAGTGCTTCCACCCAACCTCAACACTTTGAACTTGAGCAGGAATAACCTCACCCACTTTGTGTTTTCAGATTCCATCGCAAACCATAAGAACTTGGTAAGGTTAGATTTGGCGAGTAATCCTGTGGAAAAAATCTCCGTCGCTTCGCCAGAAAGAAAACATTCTTCTCACATCAGACAATTTAATCTTTCGAGGAATTCAAGTCCTCAGTTTCAAATGACCACGGACGAGTTCTACAGTGTGTTTGAGCATGTCGGTTTAGTGGTTACCAAGAGAAAACACAACATTAAAAGCGAACATGTTTTCAAATAAAGACAAGAAGAAAAAAAATGTTCAGAGAAGAAATCACAACGAGAAAAAAAAAAATTCAAAATACTGCCATTCTATAGACCTTCCCAGTCTCGTCCCACAGAACCCTTCTTTGTCAGGCATCGACGCGCATCGTCGCGACAAACATTCGGAAACTGCCATGAGGATAAATACTTTGCAAATTTACCCCATACGGCAAGGTGACAGCCAAGAAAGCAAAAAGGGTGCGGCTAGCTTATCAGGATTTCAAGGCTTATCTGTAAAATTACACGGGCTGCCTAGAATCATAACTTACAAGTATTCGAAACACGAGTTCCCATTTCTCATTCTTCTTTAGTTCTCATTTGCTAAGAAAGAAGGAAGAAAATACTTGATTCCGGCTTCACTAGAAGACTTTCCCTAAGGAACAAGACTGTTACAAGATGGTAACTGAGAAGCCAAAGTTTGTTCCTGGATCAAGAGTCTTAGCATACCATGGACCACTAGTCTATGAGGCAAAAGTGCTCAAATATCACGAGCAAGGTCACGAGTTGGTCGAGGTCGAAGATGACAAAGGCGAACCACTACACAAAAACAAGATCCCAGCGTTTCTTCTCGACGTTAATGCGTATTTCTTGCATTATAAAGGATGGAATCCCAAATGGGACGAATGGGTCTCTTCGGAGCGAATCATCGAATTCAACAACGACAACTTGGGCCTTTCTAGAGAGCTAAGAAATGCCAGAAAGAAAACCGTTGAACGGCTAGATTCGGGGAAAGAGGCCAAAGCTGAGGCTGCAGAACAAAAGAGCAGGCGAGGCCGAAGAAAAGAAGCCGTTAGTGAGACTTCAGCTCGAAGACCAGCGTCTGAAAATACCAAGGAACAATCTAGGGGTGCCAATGGCATGGGAAGGAAAAGACAGAAGCTAGAGCACCGCTCAGGATACGAAGTGATGTTGCCGTTTAGCGCAAAACTCAAATGCGTCATGGTAGACGATTGGGAGATGATCTCCAAGGATAGAAAATTGGTCAACCTCGAGTCTGTTACGCCTGTGGCTAAACTTTTGAAACAATACCACGACTGGAAAAGATCTGAACAAAGCGAGGATCTTTCCAGAACCACCAGCGAAGCCTTGAATGGACTAAGAGTCTTATTCGACCAAACTTTTGGCTTGGACCTTCTATATAAGTTCGAAAGACTCCAGTATAGCGAGCTCTTGCGGACTCGGGAAAATCTAGAGCCTTCGAAAGTTTATGGCACCGAGCATTTGCTACGGCTCCTAATCACATTACCTGGCCGTGTGTCCCAAACTGCCATGGACGCTGTCAGCGTCAACATCATGATGGGGCAGATGAAAGAACTTCTTGAATATATCGATGAAAATATGGCAACCCTTGGCAGCTCCTACATGAATGTCAGCTCACAGTATGACCGTGTTGCAAGAGTATGAAAAAACTCATCACTAGAGACATATTGTGCAAATCTCTTTTTTTACAGATGGCTCGTGGACTTCGTATATTCGTGATACATCAAAACATTTGAACATAGACGTGAAAGAGCAACAGGAGAAATTCTCTGTTCTTAGAGACTCATTGAGCGACACTTGCGGGTGTCGGATCCGCTAGATTGGGATTGCCCTGTAATCGACCTCAACCAATGGGTTCTCATTATTGCACTTTACTTGCAACTCCAACTTCCAGTGCCTATCATACATTTCATTCTCCTCACTGGCGAAACCATGGTCACCCTCATCCTGGAACTTCCAAGTAATAGATTTGGGCGTTTCCTCCATGGTGCCCTTACCGAAATCCATTTGGAATCCAGAGCATTTCTCCATGTCGACCATTAAGTGCCGTTTGATGTGATGCTGGAGATTTCTTCTAAATTTTCTTGAGTTTTTGTTCATGGTTGGCTTGATCTTGTCTAAGTTTTCGTGGCATTCCTTCATGACAAAGGGTGGGTAATAGGTCAAGTGCGCATGGCAATAGTCGAAATCATTGTCCCAAGTCTCGTCCCTGATGTAGGACTCAAACGCCATAATATCCTCGAAATCCTTCTTTGGTGGAGCTTTCAAAACCTCCAAGATCGAGCCGTCCTCGCTCTCGATCGACGTGATCGAAGCAGACCGGGACTTTGGCACGGGCTTGAGATGCTCGAGCTTTTCTATGTTATTCAAGTTTAACTCAATTTTCTGAACTTTTTTCGACTTTGTCATGATCGCGGTGTGAAAGTTGGTGCTTGATGACGAAGAAGATGAATTTTTCTTTGCGAGATGATGAACACTATGTTTGATCTACCTCTTTTGTTCTTGTGTTTTGCTTTGTTTCGCTTCGGTTGTCAGGCTCGATGGTCGGAATCGACTTTTTGGATAGTGGGTGCAAATTGTCTTTGACCCCAAATCCCTCACTTTTTATAGAGGCAGGGATGCATGCCCCGATTCCCCGGACGCGGATGCGCTTGCATGAGACGAATATGAGTCTCTCCACTTTCTCGCCTACGATACAGTCGGAGTTTCTTTTTTATTTCCATTCTGAATCACGGAACCGTGGGGGGAGAATGAGAAGCGGGAATAGCCTGTTTTCTCGGCCAAAGGCGTAAGTTTGAAAATTTGGCAAGTAACTCACAGACCGCAATTTTCAAAGAGCTGCCCTTGCCCAGCAAAATCCCCTCCCCTGTTCTTATTCCTCTTTCGGTGAGCATGCTGCTGGCTCCGGGAAAGCACTCACGGATGGCAGGGCTTGAGTCGAGAGGCAAAGACAAAAAACAGGAAACGGAGTGAAATCAGGCCGAATTTCTCAGTTTTCCGCTTCGAGGCATTGGTGTGTGGAATTTGGGCAATTGCTCGAATTATAGGACATTGCCTAGAACTCGAGTCCCGCACAATGGGAAATGAGAAGAAACCCACTCCCTGTGTAACACGTCCATACAGACCGTCTCACATAAAATGCATGACTGTGTCGCTGTCATTGTTCGCACAGTCCAGCGATCCCCGGATCGTTGACCGGGGAGAGAAACACGGCAGTTCCTCCGTTCTCAGACTCAGTATTCCATGTACCGGGCCCGCAGCCCCTCACCCGTCACGCCACAGAGCGAGCGATCTTTTGCGCGCTGCGTCTCCTCCCGGGCACGAAAATTGGGGGGGTCCAGGAGAAAGAATAAACAAACGGGAAAATGAAACAAGGAAAAATTACAGCAGACCGGTGGCTCGTAAATACTGTTGTGCGAGAATTTCTTTTCATCGTGACTCCGTGTTGTGTCAGGTAAATAGTGCCGGAAAGAAAATCGGGTCTGTCTCTTTCCGGGTCCATGACACCTCTGGGCCCCTATCCCCTGAGGCCATGTGAGCGAACGGGCCACACTTCCGAGCCACCAAGATGCTGCAGCCGCATGCGAGGATCACCGCAGAAAACCAGACATGAGACTTTACACGAGATAGGGGATCCAAGCTCTGCCCACAATTTCCTGGCAACTTTTCCAATCCCCAGTATTTGGGGCTGTTTTGGCCAATAAGCAGAGCCTGTCTATATCGTGACTATTGTTCACGTCTCGTTGTTTTCTCGTTTTGAACGGCGGCCAAGCGTCCTCTCAAATGTGGAGACCGACGCACCATTTTAGGGCTCAGGCCGCTCCCCAGACGTTTCCACGCCGTGTTTTAATTAAATGCTGATATTCAAGAAAGATCAGTGTCACTGTTGGTGCGAGAAATGTAGACCCAGAAGACGCTGGGCAAAAAAGTGTGTGATCCGGAACACTTTGGTCTGACTCCGACTGAGTGATTGTTGCCTTTCTTTCCCCGCTGGAACCGAAACCGCCCCAGTGCAAGAAATGTGTGCAAGTAGCATTCGTGCCTCTGGTCTTCCGATCCGCGTCGCAGTGCCGAAGTGTCACGGTGAGATAAGACAATCGACTGGGTACCCGGGAAAAAAGCTCATCTTTCGGGACCAACGAACTGCCCTCGAAAAAATGACGGAACGGCTTTTGGCGGTGATTCTCGATTTCTGACGCCGTGCCATTTCCCTCTCTTCCGTGTACCGGCCGTCATTTTCTGGGTGCCCTTTTTGGGGGACACAATTCACTCACACCGGCCCATTGCGTCGCGAGAGACCTCTGCAAGCCTGGAGTCGCGGTGGTCCGGCCCTTGTTTTTCACTCACACTCTGATCGTGAGAGGGCTCTTCAGGCTCTGTCAACAATTTCTAGTTGAGAGAAAAGAATAATGGACGAAACTCATGCAGAAGAGCTCCCTCTTCGGTCTGCTCCACGCATTGTCTTGATTCTGAAGTGTCCGCCCCAAGCAGGACCGCTCCGGGTTTCATCCACACCGTCTTCCTGCACTTCTCAGGCCCGAGACGAAGGCTGCCCACTCCCACGAGGACGAGCCCACCTTGTCTTGCGCTTGTCGTACTAGACCAGGGTTCGGAGTCGGGACGCAAAGGCATTTTTCGCTGGCTATTTCCTGTTTGTAAACCTTCAAGTTCAACAATCACAGTAGACAATCTCTCGTGGCTCTCGAGCGTGAGAGACTCGTGGTGGCCCGAGCTCACTCGGGTCCCTGGCCCCAGTGGCTCGCGCACTGAACAATATTTTTCACACCCGAACTGATCTGCACGCCAGTGCCATCCCATCGTAAGCTCATCCCGGGTCACTCCACGACACTGAAAAGGAGCCTTTAAGAACAATAGACCCCTTCTCTCCAGACTCAGCACGTCGTATTGAAAGCAGGAAGTATTGGGAAAACTCCGCAGAAAGATCTAGCCGAAAAAAGAAAGACAGACTATCACACTGATACCAAGATCAGCTCTCACAAAGCCATAAACAATAATGGTGTTTGGAGTATATACGGGACCCCAAGAACCCGAGAAGCCGCTCGCGTTGATGACGCAGGAGGAGCAGGCGGAAATGGGAGCCAAGAAAATGGTGGAGGTCATGCAATCATGTCCAGGGAAAACGGTCATGGCCGGAGGCTCTGGTTTCTTTTTGGGTGGTTTCTTTGGGTTGTTCATGGCCTCGATGGCTTACGACGTGCCCGTCGGCGGCAACGCAGCCAACCACATCAGCGAGTTGCCTTTCAAACAACAAATGAAACTTCAGTTTACCGACATGGCCAAAAGATCGTACTCCAGTGCCAAAAACTTTGGGTACATCGGAATGATCTTCTCCGGTGTTGAGTGTTCCATCGAAAGCTTGAGGGCAAAACACGATATCTACAACGGTGTGTCTGCCGGGTGTATCACAGGAGCAGGGCTTTCCATCAAGGCCGGCCCACAAGCGGCCTTGCTCGGCTGTGCTGGATTCGCTGCCTTCTCCACGGCGATCGATCTTTACATGAACTCGGAGAACGCCGCTCCTCCAAGAAACGACTATGATGGCTAACTGATGAGTCACATCTTCTGTATATATGTATTATAGTACAATTCAAGACAAAAAAGATTTAGATTATACCCATGCATGCCCACGTCTAGTGTTTTTTACTGTTGTTCTTGTTCTGACTAGCAGAAGTAGTAGCAGTATTCATACGAAAACTGGCCGGCGAAGAAAGACGCTAGGAGCAAAAGAAACACGGCAGCAAGCCAGCCCCCAAGTCTCCATTTCGAGGTTTCATCACGACGCAACGGCGCCAGATTTTGTATTCGCTCTAGCTCTTGAACAATGCTTTCCTGTTGTTTCCGCTCTATGATCTGCTGTAGAGTCGCTGAAATCCTCTCGAACCTCTTCTGGTCGATCTCAACCGCGTCTTTGCTATCATACAATGTCTTGAGCAGATCGAGCTGCTGTTGTAGTTTGTCTAAAACTGTTTCCTCGTGCTCCTGCTCGTGGTTTTCCTCGTCGCTTTCAGAGGAATAAGTCGCAGCCAGAAAACCTCGGTCTCTTCTCCATATCGGTAGAGCTACGTGCTCATCGAATTTCGGAGTGTCAATCCCGGAGCCCGTGTACTCTCTTCTATCAAATAGCCGCCGTTTCCGTATTGGGTCATGAGAAGCAAGTTGTGAGATAGCGGGCAACTCTTCAGAACTCGCCTCGCTCTTTATTTTGGTGGTGTTGGCTCTGTACGGAAGAGGTAGAGGCTCGCCAAGCTGGGCCAAGATCTCCGTAGATTTTCGTTTCCGATTCATATCATTTCTTGCCGGTGGAATGAAATATGTGGCTGGTTGTGTTTCCTGTATGCAAGATCGAGTTCACTGGATTGTGCTCCGGTTCTTTTTCGAATTGACCCTTTTAGCTTGCCTGGAAGTGAGTCTCAGTATGGCTTTCTGGCACTTCTGCTGGTGTTTACATTTCCCAGTAGGTATTTTATCGGCAGCTGGCGCGGGTCTGTGTGCAGGTCGTTTTTGTACCTTCACACGGCGCGAGTCCCCCGGCAGCAGTTTCCGCTCGCACCACCTCGAAAGAGGGTCATGCCAGAAGAAAAGCAGCATCTTCGGGTTCCGTTGGCGTCCCCTGGCTCATCTCCTGGAACGGGACTTGAACATCTTGCTGAAGAATCTCTTTGACAAGTAAGCCGTGCACCCGAGAAATCTGAACAAGGCCATAAATGCCACAGTCCAGAGAATCACCGTAAGGAATACCTCCGACCGCCCGGAATCGGTGGTCGACGCGTCTGTATCGAACTGGTTGAAGCCACCGGTTTCCAAAACGAGAGCAACAATGACAAAATTGGAAAACATCCACACGAGAACCGTCATCGACCTCACAAACGCGTAGTAGTCTTCGTTGGTGGACTTGGAGTCGTTCCCGTTGTCTTCCTGTGGCTTCTTGATCTTCTCCAACTGGTTGAGGTACGACTGGTTGATCTCCTCTTTCAGCACGGGGATATTGACATCGAAAGTTCCGTCCTCTCTAACTTTGGCGGCTCCCAAATCTTTTGCACCGGTGTCTCCCTTGGTTCCCCACGAGACATCGTCAATGTTGCAAAATGCGTAGATGTTTAGCACGTTGACGTAAGCGGGAGAAAGCAAGAGGTACTGGATAAACGACGTGAACATATGCCACGGCTCCAAGTAAAGAAACGATGCGAGGAAATAAAGTGCGTATGTTGACGTTGTGGCCACCACCAAATCACGGAACTGGGAGTTTTTGAAAAACAAGCTGACAGTGATTGTTGTGCCACTCTTGTAGATGGCCTGGATTGCATGGACTGCCATATAAATGGCGGCAAATATCATGTACACCATCAATATGGCGAAGAAGAGCACAATGACAATGTAAAACTTCTCTGTTCCTTTTGGTTTGTTGCCGAAACTCAAGACGAATGTAGTGACAATAGATGCCAAATAAAGCCAGAGGAAGATCACCGAGAGAATGTTACCTGGGGCGAAGTTGAGGTCGGCGGAACTGAGCGAAGTGGTCAAGATACGGAACACCAAGAAGTACGACCCAATTGAGAACCACGACACGACCAAGCTTATGAATTGGTAGATGAACTCAATGTGGAGAAAGAACTTGCGGCCGATGCTATGAGAAGACGTCCAAATTTTAGGGAAGTGCACCAAGGAATAAATGGCAGCGAAAAAGGATCCGTTCAACCATCTTCTTCTCTGCAAAATAAACTCCGCCAAGCCCTCCGGAACATCGGTCTCTGCGCTCGCAGATTTGCAATAGCGAAGTAGCCATGAGCATCCTCTCTTTGCTACCAACTCGTAACACAAAATTCTGTCCTCGGCAAGGTACATGTTAGAGGTGAAAATACCGGCCTCGTCTTTGAGCAAATTGCGCTTGAGCTCATACTCATCATCCTGCGGATCAAGCTCTTCACTTCCGTGCAAGAACTCACCCTTGAAGTATTTTTCGAGCGGCCCCTTGCCGTTGATATCGTTCTGGAGGGCAACGTACCTGTAGGCCGAAAAGGCACCAGGAAGAACAGAGATGAACCCGAAGATCGACTCGGTTGGTTTGTCTAAAATGTTCGAGATTTTGTACTCAAAGTTTTGTCCGTAGACTAGCGGGTTGGTGAGCATCTGTCGTTTTTTTAATGACGCTTTGATCTCACCGCACGCACCTGCCACTTGTGGGTCAGTGTCAAACTCTTTCCACAAATGATACAACGATTTTCCCGATGGCTGAGTACCGCAATCAAGGAGGATCACCACATTGGGCTCAAGAACCTGAGATATGGCCTCAAAACACCATCTGTGGGAATTGATCTTTTTTGCGTTTTGTTCCTTGAGACAAAAAAGCATCTGGACAGGTACCGCTTTTTCAGTGGTGAGTTTCACAGTATCTTCGACGGATGAAATGCCAACCCTGGTGGTATACTCGTATAAGTGAGCTTTCACCTTCTTATCATCGATTCTCGATTTTGCCAATCCCTCTTGATATACACCCAACGCAGCCAATAAGGCTTGGGCTCGTTCGTTGATCTTTGACCGACCATCGCTCACGACACAAACAACTATTTTCTTCCAGGAGTCCTTTCCCCAAACAGGCGAACGCGTCCGAGATTCGAAATGTTTGATATTCTTGAAGACACCTTTGAGTGTACGTGCCAAAAGAATGTCGTCTTCGTTGTACATGGTGACCACAATCATAATCTCCGTCTGACGTCGGATAGGGTAGTGGATTGGACGCAAGATGAACCCGTCTCTCCAGAAGTTGGAAGGCCCACATGTCACTGCTGTATACCTCATGTATGAGAATTCTCTGCTGAGTCCTCCGTCCTTGGCTTCTGGCTGGTAATCGGGCAATTTAGTAAGCAACTCGGTTGCGACAGGGCAGTCCAAGACCAAGTGTCCGTTATGGCCAGTGGCGATACCCACTCGGGGCTTTTCTCTCACTTCTTCTTCCTCTGGCGGCACCGGAAGAGGATCGAAAGGAGACTCTGGTTCGTCCTGGTCATAGATCAAGTCGGGCTCCTCGGTTTCCGGCATGTGAATTGTTTGTAGGTCGTAATGATCCCCCTGGAAATCGTTGTAGTGAATGTCACGATCAAACTCTCTTTCTTCTTCATCTGTGTCGTACGCATGTGGCACGAAAGCCTGCTGAAACGTCTGGGCGTGGCCGTCGTAGATTGGCTGAGAAATGTGCTGATTGGCGGTGGGGTACTCTGCCATTTCGTAGTCTGCGCCGAATGGGTTCGGGGAGGGCCGCTGGTAGTCGTGGACGGGATCCGGGTAATTTTGCATGGGACTGAAGATCTCCTGCGGCCGAGTCCCCCCGTAGTATGCCATGGTGTTGTCGTTCAACTGCTGGGGTTCTCCCGTGTTGTAACTGGCGGGAGGCTGTTGGAAAACCACCAGACTGCTGCGTCTATGTCTCGTTCGAGAGTAGTTGTAGACGCCGTCTGTTTGGCCGGATTCGTCTTCGTTCATTAGATACGAATCCTGGTCCCGGGGATTTCCATTTGGGCGAGAGTACATCTTCAGCGAAAAATACGCGTGAGGCGGAGGTTATGATCTGCTCAACGTGGGGCTGAAAAGGGAAACCCAAGCAGGTTTCTGTCTGGTTGGAATTGGCGAGTAAGCAGGATTCCGCCAGAGTTTGGATACACGGAATTGCAAATGAAAGGGGAAGGTATAGCGTGGGCACTCGTTGAAACACTGTCAGCACAATGGACTCAGTCGCGGGAAAAAAAACACGCCTGCTCGTTGAGTAGATAGCCGATAGTCAGAATCTGCTCTTTCTTGTTGCGCTCGAGAAGACGTTTGAGCACTTTTTTCGGAAAGCCGGTTCTCTGCCAATGTTAGTTCGATACTTGTACTGAGAAATGGTTCTTTAGCAGAGGCTCGCGTCACGGAGCGCAGTCCAAATCAGGGAATTACCTGCTTTTGAGGTGATGCAGACCCGTGCGTGTATGCGCTGCCGAAAAAAACCACCGTTCGCGTGTGTGATGCCGTGCACGCACAGCCCTTGGGCTTAGACACGGTTCTAGTGACACTCTGAAAGAGGGCAAAGTCAGGGGTATACTCTGAAACCCAACGCGGTCTTCTCAGCAAGTGACTGTTCAGAAACCGGCACACGCCCAATTGCGCCAATGGCTGGAAGAACGCTTTCTTGTTTTTTGCTGGTCCGGGAACCGTGGAGACCGGCTTCTTCCTCGGCAGCCATTCTAGTTGGGACCAGCTGTGTAGCGCCGGCCGTTTCCTCTCTTCGTCCCTGTCCACCTGCCCCAGCAAGCCTGCCAAACCAGGCGATGGCACCCATCAGTTTTCCAGTCGCTGCCTCGCAACCGGTTCTCTGCAGTGTTTTTTCTTGGCCTGGGAGACTGCGCCTGAGGGTGGGTACAGCCCGCACACTCAGCCGCTTCGTGGTGCCAAAAATAGCTCGACGCAGCGTGGGACGGATCGCTGAACAGACTTGATCACATTTGCGACAGAATCATGAATAATCAGAGGAGCTTTACGTGGCAGCAGCGATCTGTTCATGTCGGGGATCTCGACTAGGCGATCAAAAAAGAGAAAAAAAAAGAGAGCTTTCGCGGCCACAAACTTGCGCTTGTTGGTGCCCTGGCCTCTGACGAGCCTCGGCCTCTGTCCCCGAGTGCAACTAGCACGGTTTTGTTCGTTTTTCAAACATTATATTGCTCTACGGGCGCCTGGCCTGCTGATGCGGCATTCCTCGTCAAGATCACGTTCATGGCTTTGTTGGGCGAAGAGGGCCTACAAACACCCGGCCTGGGACGGCAGTTAGCTCAGTTGAGTACTGCAGTCTCCTCGGTGCCTCGATCTGAGAGTAGGGAAGATTTAAGCAAAGTCCCAGGTCTGCGCGGAAATGTTTGGCACACTCATGCGAACAGGAGAGCTGGAGACAGCGTGAAAATTCGGAGAAGGGCTGTGAAAGGGAAAAAACTCCGTGCAGAAGCCATACGAGGCGCGGGGCTGCTCAGCATAAGTTTTGCAAAACACAAAAAGCGTGGGATTTCGTGATGTTGTCTTGTTTTCTCCCGTCAAAAAGTGTCTCAGGTAACTCGTGCGGTGCGGTACCTGCTTAGTAGAGAACGAAACTGTCCGCTTACGGCGCAAAAGCAACAAAGCACAGTCTCGGAAGTCGTTCCTGAAAGACAAACAAAGATGAGCGAGAGAGCGGCTTTTCTCTCTGTCTTCCTTTCCCTTCCTTCGAAAGCTCACGCTGCTTTCCCCCTTTTTTCTGTTCGTCCCTGCTTTCCTTATCTCCGTTTTTCGGATCTGTCAAATGTGCACAGAGGCAGCGATGGCGTCGACGGCATCGCGCATATACATCTCCGTTCCGAAACAATCTTTTCACATACGTACTTTTTTCCCTTTTTTTTCTTTCTTCGTTTTTCGGGACAGGGAACAAAAGAAGCACCTCCTCGCCACTCTCCTTCAGTACCGAGCAAACCTCCTCGATATGGCTCAACACATTTGCTCTGACGAGTTCAGGCAATTCCTCACCGACTTGCCGAAATGCGAGCACCATCTCCACCTTGAAGGCACCTTGGAGCCATCTCTCTTGTTCAATTTGGCCAAGAGAAATAACGTCACTTTGCCGGAGATGTTCCCTTCAACTGCCGAGGCATGCATCGAAAGGTACGCTAATTTTGCTGACTTGCAAGATTTCTTGGACCACTACTACATCGGCATGAGTGTCTTGATTAAAGAAGACGACTTCTATGATTTGGCCATGGACTACTTTGCACGTGCTCACAAAGACGGCTGCTTGCACTCCGAGGTGTTCTTTGATCCGCAAGGGCACGTCGAGAGGGGCATTAGCATCGATGTCGTCGTGCAAGGTTTCGATAGAGCATGCAAGGATGCCGCTTCCCAGTACGGAACCACCAACAAGTTGATCATGTGTTTGTTGAGACATCTACCCTCGGCAGCCGGAATCGAAACAATTGAGTCAGCTTCTCAGTATTTCGAGAACGGCACCATCCACGGCATGGGCCTCGACTCTGCCGAAAAACCATTCCCTCCTGAGTTCTTCGAGGAGTGCTATACGACCCTCAAGACAAGATTCCCCAGTGTTGGCTTGACTGCTCATGCAGGAGAAGAGGGCGACCATACTTACGTGACAAACTCTTTGGATCTACTCCAAGTGACGCGTATTGATCACGGTGTCAACTCGTGCCAAGATGAAAAATTGATGGCCAGATTGGCAGAAACCCAGACCATGTTGTCCATGTGCCCCTTGTCAAACGTCAAATTGCAGGTTGTCAAAGACGTTTCGGAGTTGCCTATCAAGGTCTTCTTTGAGAACAATGTCCCATTCTCGATCAACTCCGATGACCCAGCATATTTCGGCGGATACATTTTGGACAACTACGTTGCCGTTCACACGAGATTTGGGTTCTCGAAAGACCAATGGTGTGAGATCGTTTTGCGTGGGATTGTCGGCTCGTGGTGTGATGACGAGAGAAAGAACGAGTTGAAGGCCAGGCTTGAGGAGGTGAGACAGAAGTATGCAGCTTTAGAGTAAATAGACGCTGAAGTTCCAGCGAGGAAATTGCAAAACACTCAAATCGAGCAGCTTTTTAGCTACTCCAATACCTGCCAAGTCTTGTTAAACCAGTGCTCAAAACTTACAACAAAGGCTCTGTGGCCGAGCGGTCTAAGGCGGCAGACTCAAGTTCTGTTATCGTAAGATGCGCGTGTTCGAATCACGCCGGAGTCACTTAGTTTTTTCCACTCTTTGTTTGATGTCCTCACAGGTCGCCACCCTCGACCGCCTAGAAATACCATGCTTTCTCCGCTATTTCTCGTGTGACAGGCCCTCATGTAAGTGTGGGTTGTTGCGTCAATGTGTGCGATAAGACTGTGTACTCGACCCCAGACTTGCACATTCTCCAGGTCACACGTGAGCGCCACGCAGGTTGTGCTTTCCCATCGCAACACATTAAGAACACGGGCACGATCCATATATAACAGGGGTGGGGTTTTTTTTTTCCTTTTTCTTTTCATTTCTTTTCTTGTACTTTCAGTTCTTTCCCTTGACAAAAACTCTCTGCTGCTGACCGGAAGAACTGAGAACTCAATCAATCACGAGAATCATTAAATTGATTCTGAACCAAGTTTAAGGCTGTGACTGAAAAGAAGCAAAAGTGTTCAGTCCAATGGAAATGGGAAAGGCGCCTAAGTTACTCGTGCTTCTTGTTACGGCTTTCTTTGCCCTCGTGTTGCTTTTCAATCGCAACGGCGATTCTATCCAGCTGCACGAGGTGCTCAGTATGGCACTGCTTCATTTGGATGACAACTATATCATATACTTCCAGTCCAGCTTTCCACATGAAGGCTCGGCTGACTCAGAGAACCCAGAGGTACACGTAGACGCTTTAAAGAGACTCGCTTCCGACTACGTGACTATCATTGAGTACGCACTAGATGGTGAGATTCTCCAGAAGTACGACACTCTACTCTACGGACTCAGCTTCCGTCTAGAGTACACAGAAAAGGTTTATAAGGCGATTGGGTCGGACAACGTGTCCAAAGAAGTAGCGCAAACGACCGACGACCGGCTCTTTCAGTTCTTGAACCTGTTCAAAGCGGAGGAAATGTCCCAGCAGGGGATAACTATGACTTTGGAGAGGGACAAATCTATGTCCACCCAGGATGAATCGAAAAATGATTAGAGGGGTCTCCTAGGGGACAAAGTGGGTTTCTTCGTTCGGGGGATACAGAAAACCGAGGGAATGTTGCAGGACGTGGCTCAAGTTTACGTAGTAACGCATTTCAGTGAATTTTGAATAAAAAAGAATTTCAGAGATACCAGAGTTTCATGAGCGCTCCAAAAGCCGTTTGACAAAAAACTTGTATTTGTACTAATTAATCAGAGATGTCGATTGAGGAAGAAGTAAAAAGAATATGGACGCCTTACGTGAAGCGAGATAGTCCCAAGAAGATCTGACTCTCTCTTACCTCAGCTCTCCAATTCCAAGAAGAGAATAATTCCTTTAAGGAATAACAAAAAAGAGATCTGTTGATACCAGTCAGCAATCTCATTTCTTCGTTGTTGAAACAGACCAGACGCAAAGCTGACATGAGGAGAAGTTGAAAATAAAAAAATAAAAAAATTAAGGAGATAAACACCTGAGAGTGCTTATGGGAGAATACCAGGGTGGGTAACAAGGTTGGAGACGAAGTCGAAAGGTGTCATTTGCCCGATAATAGGTGAAAGTAACGTATCAGGTTTAATACTTTGGCACGTCTGAAAAGTCTAACTCTGAGAAGTCGACTTGCCCGAAAGTATTCTCGCCAGAATACAATACGTACAAAAACCCGTCTTCATCCTTGTGTTCCTCGTAAATGGAACTCATTAATGCCGCAGTGGGGGGCAAGATATCGTTGACAAAGATAAAAATGGCTTTTTCCGAGGGCAACTTGATCCGTTTCCTGATGACGTAAACAAACTGGCCGACGGTCAAGTCGCCCGGCACCAAGTACTTTCTCTTGTCAATTTCCTGGATGTCTGAGTTCTCCACCTTCTCGCAGATGACAGGGAGTCTGTCCTTGAATCTCTGCAAGATTCTGGCCGATTCCGAGCTTCTCTTCTCTTGTTTGTTAGTATACTAGAAAGCGGCGGTCCGAGGTGTTGGCTTTTTGTCTATCTGGCGCTTTCGGCCAGACCGCAGTCTCTCTTCGGAGACGAAGCCCATGTGCCAAAATCGGGGGTTGCCACCAGGACAGAAAAAGCTTGATAAACACGGAGTACATACCGAGAGAGTTCTCATCTTTAAACTGTGATCTCATGATTGTGCAAGCTGGAAATGTTAGTACACGAAAGAGGTGGGCGCTGGGCGTTGTTGTTGCGGTGTTGTGGCGATGTTTCCTCTGTTTGCTTATCTAAGCGTAGATAAGGCCCCAGCCAAAACCTGAGCACAAATAACAAAAGTACCGAACGTCAGGTTTTCTGGGAATTGGCCTGTCGCAAAAGGACAAGAAGCGCTGTGGGAGAAAGAACGTACTTGTCAGTGATTTCTCGAGATTGTGTGGTTGTGTTTGCTTCTGACGTTTATGTGAGGGGGTTTTTCTTGTTTCGTGAAACGGGAAAGAAGGTATAATTTATGTGGGTTGTCTTGGTGTCATCCCTTAGTGGGGAGTAACGGGAGTGCACAAGGGTAGGGTGAATGAAGGGAGGGCAAAACAGCTGGAGCGAGATAACGTCACAGGTGGGGCCAGCGAGGGATCAGCGAGCGTGAGTGTGCGCGGGCTCGGCGGCCCGAGGCTCGTGAGCACTACCCGGAAGACGGAGGCGGGAGCCGCTCAGCGAAGGAACATCCCAGACACGAGAGGAAAAATGGGGGATTCGAAGCTATCCACGAGGCGCGGCTTCCCGCGAGCCTGCTTGGGCTCAAGTGTTTTTGTGCGCTCGGAGCCGTCGGTAGTTGAGGCTGTTCTGTGGCCAGACTGGCGCGGACACAGCTTTCTCTCAGACGGGCTCCAGGCCGCGAAGACGGTTCTCGGGCATTTCGCAGCCAGGGGGCCCTGGGCGAGACATGAACGAGAGCAAAATCAAAAAAAAAAAAAAAGGATCTCTGATCAAATGGCGGATCCTCTTCGAGAGTTCCCGCAACGGCTGCCTCTGTGAAACCTCGAGAAACAGCGTGACGCCAATGTCTTGGGCGACCAGTTTCGCGTCTCACTCGGCCTCCCGTGCGTCTGCTCAGGCCATCGGCACATCGCGTCACCGGCCTTGATCCTCCCTGCTATTTTTCCCAGCCCAATTCTATCTACGGACGGATTCAACCAATGATCCCCAAAGCATTGCAGTCATGGAAACCGGTTCCGGGGTTCCCGTTCAAGTGCGGTTTGGAGATCCACACACAGCTCATGACGAAGCACAAGTTGTTCTCCTCGTCTGAGAACTCTGCCGAGAGCGCACCAAACCAGAATACCTCGTATTTTGATGTCGCTCTTCCAGGGACTTTTCCCAAGTTGAACCCAGAGGCGCTTCTCTTGGCGTTGAAAGCTGCTGCGGTGATGAAGTCACGAGTCAATCCCGTCTCGTCTTTTGACAGGAAGCACTACTTCTACTTGGACCAGCCCCTCGGTTACCAAATCACTCAGCACTTCCGTCCTTTGGCCAATGGCGGATCCTTGAAGCTCCTCAAACAATTTGACGATGTCTTCGAAGACAAAACAATCCGCATAGAACAAATCCAGTTGGAGCAAGATACGGCAAAATTGAACTATCATGTGTTCGAGTCGACCGTAGCCATTGATTTCAATAGAGCAAATGTGCCTTTGATAGAACTCGTCACCAAACCCGACTTCGACCATTTGCTCCAGGTGCGTGCATTCATCAAGAAATACATTGGCATAATGACCCACGTGGGCGTTTGCTCGGGTGATATGGAGAACGGCGCCATGCGCTGTGATGTGAACGTCAGTGTTGCTGGGGGTAACAGGGTCGAAATCAAGAACTTGGGGAGTACTTCCGAGATCACCGCTGCAGTGATGCACGAATACGCAAGACAAGTAGAGCACCTCAAGTCATCATCTTCTCCGATTGAACAGGAAACAAGGGCCTGGAACGGCAAGGAAACCGTACGCACTCGTTCGAAGGAAGACGCGGTAGACTATAGATATTTCCCCGACATCGAGCTTCCGCTAGTGAATTTGGAGCCCACGATCGCCGACGAAATCTCTGCCGTGCTTCCGGATCTTCCTGATCAACTTGTGAAGAAACTCATGCTGGCTCCATTTTTGTTAGAGAAAAAACACGCTAAATTTTTGGTGGAGTCTCCCACGCTTCATGAGTATTACATGAACCTACACACTCTCCTTATCTTGGAGAACAATGGGTGCCTGGCGAAAACCGTGAACAACTGGTTCTTTCACAAACTTCTTGGAACCTTCAAAAAATTTGACCGAGCAGTTGACCCGTCCATCCTATCGGTCCACAAGTTTGCTTCGTTGATTCTGATGGTTCAAAGAAAAGAAGTATCACTGACTTCGGCCAAACTCATTCTCACTGCTTTGATACAATCTCCTGAAACGACCAAAGATGTGAGCATAGAAGAGTTGGTCGCCCACTACGACTTAGGAACCCCCGCTGATCTCGATGAGGGCGAGCTTGTAGAGGCCGTGAGAGATGTCTGCTTAGAGATAGTGAACAACCACGCAGACGTTGCCGAGACCATTAAAAAAGGAAAGCACAACTCCATCAAATTTTTAATAGGCCAGGCCATGAGAGAAACACAAGGAAAGGTTGATTCAAAAAGGTTCGAACAAGAATTCAACAAACTACTATTAGACAAGCTCTAGTGCTGACTAGCGAGAGATACAAGACATGTTTATTCAAGATTGGGAGAAAGTTTTTAAAAAGAAGCTATGTCGTTGGAATCAGGCAGGAAAGGAAAAGGTTCTTTCTCGAGAACTAAGGTTTGGAAGTGCTCGTATTCCATCTGACTCAACCCAACGGTCTCCTCTGTCGCCTGTGTCTGTTTACTTGTTTGGCGGCTCTCGTGGAAATCTTTGGCAACATGGAAATCGCGATCTTCGTTTTTCTTGAACCTGGAGAATCCAATCGCAACCAAAAATCCTCTGTACATCTTGAGGGCTTCCGTGCCAAGACCAAAGAGGAGAAACGTGATGAATGAAAACAATATTGGCACGATCTTCGCACTGATGTTACTCATGCCAATATCGTAGGCATAAATGTCTGACCACTTTATAACGCTATAAGCTTCCTTGACCTCGGCTGGCAACGACGATGCAGCTCGCATATCTGCAGCGAAACTGATAAGAGTGATTGGGGATAAAACAAGAACAATTAAAATACTCAAGATGATTAACCTGGAGAATTTTCGCATGTTGAGACCTGAGTTGGTGCACCGCAAAATATCTTTGATGTCTTTACGTTTCCGAGCGAGCTCTATGATGGTCAAAATGGCGAAGACACATGAAACCGCAATCCAGATGACATTCCACGCAGACACCAATATCACGGAACCTATTGAGTAACCCCACGGAGCGGAGCACCCGTAGTATCTGGCCACGTCGTATCTGTGGGTTTGCGCGATGACAGTCAATCCCATGAGCAAAAGAGGATTGGCCCAACACATCAACAAATTGACAATGATTTTTGTCTTTGAATCTCGTGAAAGGTAGCCATGGTTTTTTGCAGCTATTATCATAAATAAGTTGAAAATGATGCAAGCTGTTGCGCACAACTGGCCAGCGGTGGACCCACTCATGATTCTGACTGTGATGTCACAGTAAACTTTCCCGTCATAAACGTTTTGGTAATCCTCGCCACTCCAAATGATAGCGTTGATGAAAGTCAAAAGATTTTGAATGCAAAACCATAGGATCAAACTGGATGCTGGAATGTTGTGGTGCTGAATATGGTAACATAGTGGCGGAGCCAAAATTACAAGTGCAATGAAGGAGAAAGCTGCAAGGATCTGCCCCGACGAATCAGTCATATTTAATGGATCTGAACGATTGAGATGTTTTTACCAAATTTGGACTCGATTGCTTCTCATTATTTCTGGGGGGGTTTTAAGTGATTAATGCAAGTACCATCGGTGCCGCACGCTGGTCTTGAGGAGGCCCCTTTGAAATCCCAATTTGGAAAGCCTTTACACGCAAAATTTCATCAACCCGGTATCGATGTGGGCGTCTGAAAGACGGAACCACGTCTGTGGTTTAGCGCCCTTCACCTAATACATTCAAGTGTATTGTATGCAATGGAGTATTTCTTGACTTACGCATGAGCTTGAGTGCAAGCATTCCCTTCTAGTCCGACAAAAGAAGACTTGAAGCGCCATTCTTTTTCCAAATGTCAACAAAGTAAAAAATGAATACCAAGAGGAAGCGGTGCCATACTACTGTTGATTTTCACAAAACAATTTAGGTATTATAACTATGATCTATTTGACGATAGTCAATTATGCAACAACGGACTTCAAGACCTCGTGACTAGAGATAATGCTAGCGTATTTTTGGTTCAAAAACTTCAACAAGTTGATGACCTTCTCCTCCAATTCCTTGGTTTGGAACTGCTTCATCTTGTCGATGTTCTCCTCTCTGCCCAAAGTACTCTCTTCCACCAACTTGAGTCTGTCAGCCTCTTTCTTGAAAATCTCTGCCAAAACCAGAATGACTCTCTCGCTTTGAGACTCGATTAAGCCGTTTCCATTCTCGTACAACTTGATGATCCAAGTCAAGATAGGAACGTTTTCCTCAGGGCCTGCCTCCAATGGCAAGTGGCTCAACAAAGCTGGCAAGACGTGTTCGACAGGAACAGCAGCAGAGTTCTTCAAGGCCATTCTGGCGACACATCCACATGCGTTTGCATTACATCTGTTGATCACGTCCTTAGATTCACCGTCGTCCACCTTGGCTTGCTCGTCAGACTTGTTCAATAAGTGAAACATGATTTGCAAAATCTGCTGATAGCTTCCGGAGAAATCAGTAGAGCTGCTTTCGATGATGATACCCACACCGTAAGCTGCGTTACCCTTGACTTCCAATGACTTGTCATTAGCCAATCTGTCAGAGAACACTTGCAAGAATTCTTCAGTGTAAGGGTTGGCATCCTTCAAGCCAGCAGAGATCTCTGCCAATCCACCGATGGAGCTGACTCTCTTAGACTTGGACTTGGATGTAACGTTGGCGATGATGACATCCTTGAAGGAGGCAAAGATCTTGACAAAGTCAGGCCCAAGTTCAAGAGACAACATGATCAAAACTTCCAAAGCGGATTCAAACAACATGGCTTCAGACTCCGAAGTGTCCTCGCCTTCGTCGACTGGCTCTTCGTCATCCAATTGACAACCGTGTTCTTTCTTCAAGATGTTCATCAATTGCACGCAAAGCTTCTCAAGAGAGCTCGTGTCAGAGGCGTTGCTGACGAGGGCAGCGATACCGCAAGTCAGAAGTGCCTCAGTGATGTTGTCCAAATCGCAAACAACCAAATTGAACTCAAACTCTTCCTCTAAGTTACCGACGGTAATGGCTCTGGCCTGTTCCACCAATTGCAAAAGGCTAGCGTCGACGTAGGATTGTTGGGGGACACCCTTTGGTGCTTTGAAGTCGTTTCCATAAGTGGCCTTGAACATAGCACGCACAATCTTCCAGATAGAATTCATGGCAGCTTCCCTCATACCGTAGGAGATTTCCACTTGCTCAGACAAAGTCTTGATGGAAGGCTCCACGTATTTGGCGAAAGCAGCGCCGGTTCCCGTAGCTAATTCGGACAATGCCACGGAAGCAATCTCCTTCTCGATGGTGATACCGGAGTTAAACTTGAATTTGTTGTCCAAGTCGCCTTCCTCGTCGTCCTCAACGTCTTCTTCCTCGTCGTCTTCGCCACTTTCAAAGGAGAACTCCTCCTGCTCCAAACACTTCAAGATCTGAGGAACAATTTCGTCCAAGAAACCGGCAAACTCGGCACCGTAAACCTTGGCCATGTTGGAGATGAAAGCAAAACCAGACTCTCTGATTCTGGGGTGTTCAGCGCCAATGGAAGAATAAGCGGCCTCCACCAATGGCTTGGCGTAAGCTGCGAAAGGCTCCGAGCCAACGGCTCTGGCCATAGTGGATATGTTCTCGAAAGTACAGGCTCTCAACTCGATGTCGTCCTCGGACATGCCCTCAGTTTGAGCAGCGTTGGAGATGAAAGGTTCCAAGATGTGAATGCTCTGGTTGAAGTAGGGGGTGAAACCTTTACCACCGGCAAAAGCAGTAGATCCAATTGCAGAAACAATGGCAGACTTCAAAGTGGAAGAGTTGGCAGACTCCAACATGTTGAACAATTTCTGCATCAAGGGTGCCATGTACTGTGCGATAGCGTCGTGACCCATGAACTCGATGATTCCATCCAAGGCGTAACAAGCATATTTGTAAGCCATCACGTGAGAAGCAGAGTCAATTATGTTCATGATGAGAGGCAAGAGTTGCTCGTGGTAGTCGGCAATGTTGTCCTGCAATTCCGAAGATAACTGGGCCACAGATCTGACGGCGGCAACCTTGACCACGACCTCCAGGTCTTGTAAACCGTTGATCAAAACCGGCACGATTTTGCTGACTTGGGTAGCAAGGTAATCAGGAGCACCAGCAGAAGCAACACCGACGATCAAAAGACCAGCTCTTCTAGCGAACAAGTTTGACGAGGAAACCAAGGCGTTCAAGTTTTCGAAGAAAGGAGCAATGACTTGCGAAGGGGGCAATTCACCGGCCAAAACTCCCATCAATCTCAAGGCCAACGTTGCAGGAGTATTTTCCTCGTTCTCGTTCTCCTCATCCTCATTATTCAATTCTTCGTCGACGTCAATTTCCTCACTGGCAATTGTAGTGGCGATAGCAGTGAGCTGAGGGCCCAAGTTGTTGCTTGACACTTTGGTTTTCCTTAAGGAGACCACGGAGATCAAGAATTGCAAGGCCATACATCTGTACTCCTCGTCCAAGTTGGCGTTGGCTGCAATCTCAGAGATCAACAGGATCAACTGCACAATCTGATCGCCGACCAATTTGTTGTCCAAATACATCAAGGAGTTCATGACATCAAAAACGGACTTGGTTTTGTCGGAGTCGTCGGCTTGAATGACGTCCTTCAACACGTTGAGCATACCTGGAATAGACGCCTTGAACTTCGACGCAGTAGCGGCGTTGATGTCGTCATCCATCTCGATATATTGAGAGAGACAATCCAAACACAAAACGGCATTCACCCTAATATCTTGTGACGAGGAGTCGGTCAACAAGCCTGCGAATAAAGAAACGAAGTCGTCCTGATGCGCAGACAACGAGGGGGACATGGTCTCCAACAATGTGTAAAGCGTGTACACGGCCATTTCCTTGTTCTGAGTGTTTGTGTCCTGGACGGCGTTAATCAAAGCAGGCAACAACTCTGGCCAGGCGTTGGCCTCCAAATCGTACTCGGCAATTGCTGCCACCACACGAGCAGAAGAGTGTCTGATCAACTTCGAAGACTGAGCGAACGTGTTCTCCAACAAGGCCGCTCTGATCTGCGGCTTTAAAGCGGCATCCACGGTTTCCCATTTGGTAGCGATGAGTTTTCTGGCCTCGACGGCTGCTAGTTGTTTCATCTGGTCTTGTTGATCATTCTGCAAAATGTGCAAGAGAGAGGGCAAGGCCAACGGGTTTGAGTAGAACTCTTTCGATAACTTAGAGGTCGCCTGCTTCACAGTAGCAGGAACAAACGTCTGCTGAAGGGTTGCCTCCAAGGCAGAGAGGTATTGTGGATCCATTTTTTTCCCGTGGGCTCGACTGAAGAATTGGAGAATCTCTGAGGAGTAGAAAAAAAAATGGTGTTGAAACTCACTATGGATGATTTCTCGCGATGATCTCACGTGAACTGTCACTGGGGGGAAGGGGGCCTCCACATAGTGGAACAAAGTTTGAGGTGACGGCTCGAGAAAAAAAAGAAAAAATTGATGAAGACGAGGAAGGACAAGCACACGAGGAAATAATCGTAGGATAGTCTTTTCCTCCTTTTCACAAATGGACAAAACGTAGACGAAGAAAGGGTGGGAGAGCCAAACAAGCCGGTGGGAGTGAATGGGTTATTACTGGACTGAAGACTCTATTGAGGCAAATATGGAAAGACCAAGCAAGACGCCAATGCGGTGCCCGGTCAGTGTGCTTTGTTTTTTACTTTTTTTTTCAAAGCCTGGCAGCTGCCTGTTGGTGAAACCCGTGGACCGGGTTTCTGGCCCTGCGGATGGCCCAAACAATGGCCCTCACTATGGCCTCATTATAGCCCCCATTATGAAACCCCGGCAAGCATTGAGCTTTGCGTCCTGTGACGAACGGATTGCTGCGAGACACAGCACCGCCTTGACGAGACAGCTCTAGCAGCGAAGGCCGAACACAACAGCGACACTTGTTGAAGGAATACGACCGAGATGTTTGAGTGATGCTCGAAAGTGCATAGCTCAAAACGCCCTCTACATCGGAGCAGAAGAGCTTGTTCTGGCAGACAAAACCTGTATTCTCTATCACTTGCGTATTTGTGTCGGAGACAGCAGATCGAGAATGCTGCCATGAAAACGCCCCTTGACTCTGAAGACAAAGAACACAGCTTTTGGCCAGTTGCGCAAATGAATGCCGTCTCTAGGAGTTCCATACGCCACGTGTTTTGGCCGCTAACTAGTCTCCTTCTGATAGGCTTTCACAAAATAAAGCCATACAGGCTCCCAATTAGTTCATAACACAGGATCCAGTGACAACGGGTGGCAGGGTTGTTCAGCGGACAGCAAGCGAAGAGACACGCTTCCCCAATACAAGAACAGCGATGACGAGTGGTCACGGGAGGCCATGAGTGCAGACTCACGCAGCCCCATCCACGCTCTGACTGTAGCAATTGTCATGACAGCGCTGAGAGGCCTAGCTTGCTGGGCGTTTCCCATACTTATGAGCACAATAGCCAGGGGACCATAGTCTCAGGGACAGGGCTGCGGATGCCAGGCTCAGGCCACCGTGCCCATGCACATCTCAAAGAGGGGCAAAATCAAACTGTTTGTCAAAGTATTCCGACCCCTGTCTTGGGCCATTCTTGCCCATGTACCCGGCATCGACAAATGACGGGATGAAGGTGTCCATAACACACTCACAAACTGGAGAGGTCCAGAGGCATTTCCCTTATACGGATCTTGTAGTGTCTTTCCAAGGCCTTGAGCTCTGAGACATCGTCCTTTGTCAACAAGTTGATGGCAACACCTTTGCGGCCAAATCGCCCCGACCGGCCAATGCGATGGATGTAGTTTTCCTTGTCCAAAGGCAAGTCGTAGTTGATCACGAGCGAAACTTGCTGGACATCAATGCCTCTGGCCCAAACGTCCGTGGATATCAAGACGCGAGAGCTTCCCGACCGGAAATCACCCATAATCGAGTCCCGCTCGTCCTGCTTCATGTCACCGTGCATCGCCACCACGGCAAAGTTCGCCTTGCGGAGCTGTTCGCTCAACCATGTCACCTTGCTCTTCGTATTGCAGAAAATCACCGCCTGAGTGATTGTGAGCGAATCGTAAAGGTCACAGAGAGTATCGAACTTCCATTCTTCTTTCTCGCACTGGATCTGGTACTGCTTGATCCCCTCCAAAGACACGTCTTCCTTTTTGACCAAAATCTTCACCGGGTCGTTGGTGAACTTGGAAGTCATCTCAAGCACTTCCCGCGTGAGCGTCGCGCTCACAACGACAACTTGCACCGTCGATGGGAGCTGTCTGTAGATGTCGTAGATTTGTTCTTTAAACCCCTTTGTCATCAATTCATCTGCTTCGTCCAAAATGAGCATCTTGACACCCCGCGTCAGAAGGTTCTGTCTTTTCATCACGTCCAAGACCCTGCCCGGCGTGCCACTGACTATCTGCTGGCCCTGGCTCAATTTTTTGGTGTCCTCGCCGACCTGTTTCCCGCCAATGCAAGCGTGCGTTTGCACGTTCATGTAATTGCCCAAATTCATGATCACGCCATGGATCTGCACGGCGAGTTCTCTCGTTGGAGATAGCACCAACGACTGGCAACTGCGCACGTTTGTGTCTACGACCTGGAGCATGCCGATCGAGAACGTGGCCGTTTTTCCTGTCCCGGACTGAGCCTGGGCAATTGTGTCTTTGCCCGAAATGATCTGCATGATGGCACGGCTTTGGATGGCCGACGGAGCTTCGAACCCGTACGAATATATCCCCTTCAAGAGCTCCGGCTTTAGCTGCATACTCTCGAAGGTGCCGTGCACCTTGATGTTCTTGGTGCTTTTCTGCGAGAACCGGAGCTCCTTGTCTGCCGAGCTGTCGAAGTCCATACTTGGGTTTTGGGGCCTTGTTTCGCCGAATCTCGTGCTGGTCTTGGAAAAAGCTAGCGGTGGCTTTTGGCCTTTTTGCAGTGAGTGTTAAGTACGAGACTGAGATCTTTCTATGCCGAGGAGCTCATCACCACTGGGCCCCGGAGATGCGCGCTGCTCATCACTGCGTCTGCCATAGTTAAGGCACACCCAGCTAAGGGCCTCGCTCGAAAGAGAGGAAGAAGTGTTGATCCTGGGGCATGAGAAATAAAGAGGCATGAACAAAACCAACATCGTTCTATTGATTGGCGGCGGCCATGCCGCAGGGAAAGCCACGGCGGCTTCTTGCATCAAAACCGATCTCCAGGCGCTTCCGGAGTACACTCCGTCCTCCTTGGAGATCGAGGTGTTGGATATGGATAAATACATGGACCCTAGTGTCACCACTACGCTGTCGCTCGCCGCTAACTCTGCAATCACGGTGGGCCACAAACCGGAGGTTTCCTTGAAACCGTCCAGATTCGATTTTCAGGCGTTGAAAGACTATCTAGCCGTTCGATTGGCCCCTCTGGAAAATGCTGCCCCGCAGAAACTCATCATCGTTCATGGCTTGTACGCATTGTACGATAAGGAATTGTGTGACATGTCGCTTTTCAAAGTGTACATCGACAGCGACGCCGACACGAGACTTGTAAGGTGGATCCGGCGTGATGTGTTGCATCCGGATGGAGCCGGGGCGAGCTTGGAGACTGTCATCAACCTGTACCTACATGGGGCCAAGCAGGAAATGGCAGACTACATCTTCCAAACCAAGGAACGTGCTGATGTGGTCATGCCACGGGGCTGTGAAGCCAACGGGATTGCTTTGATTGTAGATGGCCTCGTCTCGTATTTGGGCTCTGGGATTGTGCTGGAACGTAAGCCCATCAACACATTGAGGCCCTTTGCCAACGAGCGTTGGGATGGCGAGAAGAGAAAGTTTTACGAGCTCAATTAAATGCTTTCCACGGGTTTATTTCCCCTGACTAAGTATCGTAGTAGAGATGATTTTGTGCAACTCAGATGAACGTACCTTGTGTCTTGATCCATTTCGCAATGGGGTCTTTCTCGATGGTGTATTCTGTCATTGTAGCAACGACGTCCTCGGATATGGCATCCCTCAATCTTTTGTCTCTCTGGTACCAGCTCAGAATCAAGTATAGCATCTCGCTGTCTTTCAAAAACTTCAAAAATCCCGCATGCATGTCGTAGGAACTATGCTTGATCAAAGTCCTTACCGTCACATAAAGTGTTTCATAGGCTACCCCAGACTTGATGAACGTGTCGATGACAACTCCCCGTGGTGGCTTCTGCGAGCTCTCGTTGTCATCAGAGGCGTTTTGAATATACTTGCACATGAGCTTGATCAACTTGTCGACAGGAAACACAAAGTCGTTGTTATGGATCTTGATGCCCACAGAGATCAACGCATCACTCATGACAAGACACAATGGCTTGGATTGGTCCTTTTCCTCAAAGTATTCGTGACTGATTTTCTCAAAGTACAATTCCCACCGTTTGTATATGTCATCGGGGTTTTTGTAGTCTGAGATGTAGAACAAACTGAAACAAATCTCGTAGTAGCCCAAGGGATCTGCATAACTGTTGAAGAGCTCGCTTGCATTCTGAATCTTGCCGTTCAAAGATTCCGCAGCAAGCTCCTGGTTTTCTGCATTCACTCTGTGGTCGGCTTGAATAGTCGTCCAGAGATCCAATTGCACATTGGCGACCTCGAAAATTTCTTGAATGAGCGTCGAAAGTTGAACTATGTCTTGCCTCAAACTTGGTGGGCATGTGCAGTTACAAAAACCGTTGGCTCTTGAGAGATACTCAATTCTTTGCTTCAAAGACAATTTGAAGTTTGAAATTGCCAAAAAATAAAGAATTTTGGCCGCAGGGTAATACTGCTCTCTTTTCGCATGGTATAGCCATAAAAGCTCTGTCAAAGCAAGGTCATTTTGGGAGACCTCTTCCAAGAATGGCAAGACAAATGGAGTGTCAACGGTGAGCAACCTTTCGCTACATCCTTGTCTAATGAACCAGCGATAAAATTCATATTGGAATGATTTATCTGATGAGGCGAAACAAGTATCGTAGGTGACATCTCTGAGCTCCGCAAATTCATTTATCAAGAGTTGATTGCCAGATGACGTGATTTGCATTGCCTTGACATCTAGTTTTGTGAGGATCTTGAACACCAAATCATAGAGTTGCAATCGCTTCTTCTCCTTTTGCTCGAGACTGTTTTGGGCAAGTGAAGAGTTCCCTTTCTCGCTCGAATTGAGAACAACGTTCGACTGCGTACTGGAAACACCTTGAAGTCTTTTGGCGAGCTTCAACAAAAAGTCTACTGCACCCGTGTAGTAGTCAAGCGATAGCATAATGTCGATCGAGTTTTCGATGTTTTCCAAAGTGAGCGAATCGCTGGCTTGCTCGAAAAGCGCCACGGCATTACGGAGGCATTTGACTCTCATCTCATTGTCCCTGTTGCCAATGTTCTTTGCCCTGGTGAGGTTTTCAATGGCTTTGAAAATGTAGACATCGTCGCTTGAGCAGAATGACCCACAACGACCCTGCAAAGACGACGCGATGAGGTCGATCGAGCCCCCTTTCAAGATTGTTTTGTTTATGATCGAAGACAACAAGTCTTTGATAAGATTTTTCACTTCTAGGGTTGGAAGCAACAAGTCCTTGACGTTTAAAGTCAATAAGTTGAGCTGGTTTGTAAGTGACAAGAATTTGAAAATATCATTATGAGTGTTTTGATGTGCTTGAGTTTCTTCGATAAGAACCATCAAGAAAGACAATGCCTCCTTCATGGATGTCAATGACCTCAAAATGGAGGTGAATGCAATGTGTTCGGCCCGAACGCACACCTCATTATCGAGTTTCGTTGGATCTGAACTGTAGGATGGGGCATTAAGACCTGGAATACTTGTTTGACTTTCGTTCAAGAAGTCAAGAAGAACAATCACCGATCCCATAAGGTATTCCACTTGCTGCTTGCTGATCGTCACGCCTTTGATAAGAAGGTTGTCTTCTTTCACGGAAGACACCTCTACTGACCTATTTTGGAGCGTTTTGATATGTGGGAGAGGTGCAAAAACTTTAGTGTTCCAGGACTCCCTAAACAACCGCGAAATGAGCAAACATGTACCGTAGAATCTGTCACTCAAGACCACCAGCTCGACCATTGGTTGTGATTCAGAAGGCATGATAGACGCATGAGTCACGCTTGGGTTACTGCTTTGATTCTCGAGAAAACGAGCATTGTTCCCCGCGTGTGAGAACAACAACTGAAGTTTTCGTTTGAACAATTCGTCGGAAGTTTTATGCCTGGAAGAACAAGCCAAGTATAGCAAGGTTGAGCACGTTTCTTCATAGCCATTTTCTTCTATGAAGTTTTCGATTATGTTGTCATCTAAAGAATTGATGATTTGATCCGGAGTTTTGTACCGGTAAATGCTGATGCCAAAGTTTGTTAAGACGGCAAACTCAAGGACCTTTTTGGTATATTGAGATGCGAGAATATTAGCGTACCCGTTAGGAGTGTCTGTCGCATTCATGGATGGAGTGAGCTGGATGATGTCATGGATGATGACCGGTGAAGTTTCGGTACCGTCTTCCACGGCTGAGACCGGTAAAAACTCGGCATCCTCGACTAATTTGTTGTTGTGTTTCAAAAACCCATAGTTGACAGAACTGACAAACAAACGATCGCTAGATTTTGTGCTCTTAACCGCCAAAAACACACCCGGGCTGATGATTTTTGCAAATTTGGTGCTTCTCAAAAGGTCCGAGTTTTGTTGATTGGCGACCATCTGGGAGACATACTGCTTGATTCTGATGTATGAATCTAATTCGGGGTTCATTTTGGGCTCTTCTTTTGCGGGAGGAAATCTCATACTGGCAACAGAAAGTTTAACCGAGGTTGAGCCCCTTGAAGCGGCAGACATGAAGGAAGAATAAGTGGAGTTTGCCCCCAATTTTAAAAGGATTCGGTTGCCGAAGTTTGTCACAGCAATGAGTTGGATATTTGAGGATTCCTTTTGCGATATCAGTTGGATGCTCATGATTCTGAACTTCAGGAAGGATTTGATGTTGGCCGAGTCGGGAATCAATTGCGACAAAGCTTTAAAGATCTCTTGCGGCGTCAACTGACTATGTTGCAGGAATTGTTCTTGGTTTGGAGCCAACTTGTACACCCTGATCACAGACTTGTTGGAAAGAGAGTACATCACGTTTCTTCCAGAATCGATCTCTAATTGTAATATGGTCTCGGGGGTTGACGCAGGTTTTCCTGAACCGTTAGTGCTTTTTGCCTTATCATGTTCCGTCTCAGAAGTGAAAAGATCAAAGCCGGGAATTTTACCAATGGGGAGGACAGATGACAATCCGCTTTTTGTGAGGCAGGTTTTGTCGCATTTGTTTTTGATAAACGAGACATTGTTCGAGTAGTCGAGGCGCCACACGTTGACACCATCGCCCTCACCGGAGAAGTAAATGTCGCTTGTGATTTCGTTGACAATAAAGTTATTGACGATGAGACCCTGCGCATTCACAGATAAGTTTGGCTTAAAGATCTCGAGGTTATTTGAGGCCAGATCGTGCTTGACAACGAAGATTTGGATATCCATTGTAGTGGCAATGAGAAGAAGGTAGTTTGCGTCTTCTACAAAAACGCCTTTCTTTGGCTTCACCAACTTCACCGTAAGGATCGAATGGCGGATCAGGTCTATAGTAAGAAACTGGTGTGACTTGTTGAACGAGGATTGCGGGAGCTTGTAGTTCCAGAATAGCAACTTATTGTCGACCACGATCCACGAGCGGTTGATCTCGGGGAAAAGACCCATTTTCGTTGAGCACTCCGTCATGTTGTGCTCTTCAAAGAACCGGTCAGGCAAGTCCAATTGCGACACTTTCTCAAAGCGTGAGAACTTGCCCAACCCTTTTTCGCAATCGAAGTAGTAGTTATCAAGGCCAGAGGTCTTATTGAGATTGTTTGGGCCGTACAAATCACCAGGGGTCATCGAGTCGATCTTGATCATGTCGGTGATATACTTCGACCCCAAGCGGAGCGGCGGTAGAGTTCCAAAGTTCGGCACGCTGATTTTGTAGCTGACCTCATTGACGGAGTCCACCACCATAGGAAGGAAAAACCTCAGGGACATCGATGACGACGATCCGCCGCCGGTCTCTTTTGCGGAGCCGGCCGTGGATCCCGTTTGGAACTTGAGCGCATCTGTGCCCTCGTTGTTCAAGGCAAGCGTTGGATTGAGGTATTTGCTCGAGCCGGAGTTCGGCTGGGAGGACGTGAACAGTTGATTCTGTGGGCCGGTAGAGGATCGCCCCGGAAGAACAGACGCCAAAAGACTCATGGTTCCAGAAGAGGGGAGGAGGCTTTTCTTGCTGGGCCGGACAATTAGCGGGCTTTGGGTCGGCGAGTCTAGAAAAAAGTCAAAGTCTGGGTTTGGCCCGTTGTTTTGGTGTGCTTCTTGAGCACCGAGATGCGTTCGTGGTTCGGTTGTATGTAGCAAAAAAATTCAAGGGCTCTGCACGACCGGTGCGCGCCCGCTGAAGAGCACGAGAGCAGAAGAATGGGGCCTCAGCCTGCTGGTGCCCAGAGAGACCACTCTGGGGGGCGTTTCGCGGGGCGGGCCCTGTGTCGTTTGGAGGTTGGGCAGTCGGAGGCCCCCACGACGACGCAGAGACAATTTGAAGGATGCACCGTTTGTCCTTGTCACATGCACAATTGAGCGAAGCTTGCAACGGGTTTCTCCAAACCGGAGCGCCACCTTGTTGGGGGCACACGTGGGGCCTTGGGAACACCAGTGGCCCTGTTTTCGGCCCCGGGGCCAGCTGCGCAGAGGCAAGGCTTGTCTCGCGCAGAAGCGAGAAATCACGGAGCCCCGGGCCACCCACACACCCTTTTTTCTGAGCTAAATAAGCAAGAAAAATCAAGCAGTATGCTTCTTTGGTTATTTTGGCTATGAAAGGCCAAGACTAGATATCCAAAGGCAGGAAAGTACGTGAGGACTCAATTGTACTGTCGTGATTTGCATCTGGGCAGCACAGTGCCACGTGGCCGCGCTTGCGTGCGGCCCCAGTGCCCGGTGGCTTTGGGCCCCCGCAATCCGAGATAACCGGCGCTCGCCTGGCCCGTACATACATCTTACTTCTTCTTCTTGCCCTCTTTTCCCAGAATCATAATAAACACGCAATTATGAATTTTTACATCTTGCTAACACTCGCTATCGCGGCGAACGCATTGTCCCTTGGCTCTTTGACAGAATTGATGGGCAGTTCCCCCAACCGGGTTATCAAAACTGGGCCTGAGACTTATCAGTTGGCTTCTGAGGCAGATAAGCTCAGATTGAGAAGAGACGGTAAAAAGTTTATCGACGTCACGGGCGTCACATCTGTTGAGGATGCTCTCTCACAAGGAATCATTGCTGGCGCAGGCAACAATAACATCATTAATGTGTTTTCCAAGCAGATCAAAACGCTAAAAACCCCTATTCCAGAGTACAAATACCCAACAAGGGCCCATGAGGATAAAATTGTCAAGTCGCTTCTCGAGAAAATCGACTTGGATTCGGTCAAGGCCAACTTGGGCCAGTTCACCGGTTTTTACACCCGATACTATAAGTCTGCCTCCGGCTTAGAGTCTGCCAACTGGCTTTTTGGCCGTGTTTCTGAGCTTGTTTCTGCAGTGCCAAACGCCACCGTAGAGAAAATCCAGCACAATGGCTGGGACCAGTATTCCATCGTTGTTTCGATCCCGGGCGAGTCTACGGATAAAGTTGTCGTGGGCGCTCATCAGGATTCAATTAACTTGTTGTTCCCTAACATTCTCGGTGCTCCCGGCGCTGATGACGATGGGTCCGGAACCGTCACCACTTTAGAATCTCTTCGTTTGATTTCCAGTGCAATTGCCGCTGGAGAATTTAAGCCACATAACACGTTGGAGTTCCACTATTACTCTGCTGAAGAAGGTGGATTGTTGGGCTCGATCGATGTTTTCACACAGTACCTTGAAGGAAAGAAAACCGTTTTGGGGATGCTTCAGCAGGACATGACGGGATACACTCAGGGAACAATTGACCAAGGCGTCGAGCCGCATTTTGGTTTGATCAACGATTACACTTCGTCAAAGCAGAACGAGTTTATTCGTGTGGTTGTTGATGCCTACTGCTCCATCCCTATTCATGAAACAAAGTGTGGGTACGCCTGCTCGGACCACGCGTCCGCGTTGGAGAATGGTTTCCCTGCCAGCTTTTTGATCGAGAGCGAATTCAAGTACTCGGCCAAGCAAATCCATCTGACAATGGACACTATGGATAGATTGGACTTCGAGCATATCCGCGAACACGTCAAGTTGACTGTGGGGTACGCCGTAGAACTTGCAGCAGCAAAGGACCTTTATTAGCCAGGACAACAAGAGAGTAGATACGGACCTCTAAAAAGTTGGCGCCCAGATAGATAAGGGAAGCAGGTGTAAATCTGACACTTACGTGGCCGCTGGTTCAACTTTCTTCGTACATTTCTCGAGACCATTTGTGACGATGATTTTTATATTTATATTTGACCTGTGTTGGCCAGAAACTATTTATCTCGAGGTTATTTAAGAACGTGACATGACAAGAAGAAACGGGGATGAGTTGTCAGCCGGATAGGGGTATAAAAGAAAGTACAAACGACCTGCTTACTCCTCAATAGCGGCTTCGGGGTCCTTCTTCTTGGGGAAACGAACAACGTCAAAACGAGTTTGGTTCATCGTGGTGTAAACCAGTCTCTCGCCTGCTTCGTCCTGAACAGTTCTCTGCTTGATATCGGCCTCGGCGTAAATCTGAGCACCTTTCCTCAAATAGTTTTGGAAGAACGCCACCTGCTTCTCGTCGAAAACGGAAACGTTGTACCAATCGGTAACAGTCGATTTGCCCTCGTCGGCTTGGCTAGGGGCGTATCTCTCCACAGCCAAAGAGTAATTGAGGTACGGGCGGTTGTCTTTGGTTTCCTTCTGCGTGATGCTGCCGATGTTTCCCAACAATTGAATCTTGGCGAAACTGCTGCGAGGAGCAGTCAAGGAAAAGGCACGGGTGGCGGTAATTGATCTGAGCATTTTTTGTATTCGCTTTCGAGAACAGGTGATATGGAATTACTGTTTTCTCGTGCACCGTGTTTGTGTTCGAGTGCGTGCATCTGTACTCGTGTGGTCGTGCATGGTCACAAATAAACCGGCGACCAGTCGTGACAGTGGCGCGACCTGATCGGTGCACAGGGCCAGCGGAGCCCAAGCAGCCCAAATATGGCCCTCAGTGCGTGGCCATGCGCTCACATTGAGTGAGCCCTCCAAGTCCTATTGCAGCTGGCACCATAACCCAAATTGACATTGCAACAGCTGCAACCAAATCACCCCGGTGAAGTTAGAATAAGATTCATTTTCTGGAACTCATTTCGCTCCACGTCCGTCGTGACGCTGCAAGAGATATCCAAATAAGCAATGAAATAAAAGAAATGAAAGAAGTAAAAAACACCATAGTTATTAGAGTTGACGCTTGTATGGACCCTGCTGTGAACTATCTTGTGAAGCTCCGTCGCTTCAACCTTCTCATATGTCGTTCCATGAACCATCACCGACACCGCACATAACTAGCGACGAAGATGTGGCAGTATCTGAAATTTCCACATCCTGATACCTTGGTTCTTGTAAATGCTCTTGCAAATGAACACGCGACAATGTGTTGACAATGTAGTCGTCTACAAGAGATCCTGAAGATCGTAGCAAATCCCGCCACTTGAGAAGACTTAATAGCCTCGAAATAAGATCTGGGTCGCTAGCGTTATAACCCTTTCTTGTAAGCGACTGCTTCAAAATGGCGCTGCTTCGTTTGAAACGCACATACTCTGCTTTTGACATGTTCTTGAAATAGTGGTCTCCATAGTATGCTGGCACTCGCTTAAGAATCGTCGTATCCAAAACCAGATTGATGAGGTCTTCGTCTAGATCCCACGAGGCAACGTTGTCTGAGACGGGCGTGTCTGTGGTCTTTTGCCATTTGTCGATACGGTTGGATAGTGACAGGTCTAGGTCATCAATAAGATCGTCTTCGGTCTCCTGCGGTGGCGAGCTCTGGCGCCCTAGGAAAACCTCTTTCCGTTCTTTGGCCGACTCGATGATCTCGCCATCTTGCAGCAAGCTTTCGGCTTCGTCTTCTGTGCTCGTAAGCGGGTTTTCCGTGGAGAAGGACAAAATGTCCTGTGGGCGCAGTTCAGTCGGGTTGAAAAGAACCCAAGAGGTCTGAGAGTCTGAGAAGAACGACGACGCCCGCTCTTCGGAGACCGCTCTCACCGAGGGCTTGTGTCTTGCCTCCAAAGCAGGATTAAACGCCATGTTCCAGGGCGGTTCTTTGATGGTAACGTGTGGAGTATCGCCGGGTCTTTTTTCTAGGGGACAGAACTTTGCTCCCGATATAAACTATCGCTTTGTTTTGCGGCTCCTCCTTATGATCTCCGCGGTTTTTTGAGTGCTTGTATCGTGAAAATATGGGCCTTTTGGAGAGTGTCGAAAGCTGCAGGGATGGCAGAAGTAAAACTATGTTAACGGTTTCACAAAACCAGTATTTGCACGAAGACGAAGGGACGAAAAAGAAGGATTTGGGCCTGGATATCGAAGAGAAGAGATGAACACAGAAAGCTTGGAAAAAAGTGAAGAACAAAGAAAGAGGAGGGACAGTAAGGGATAGATTGAAAGATTTATAGCGGTGGTGCTAGCTGGGCAACAAACATGTTCCTGCAAGGACTCCATGGTAGCCAGATAAGTGCTTATCTACCAGACCGGTCGTGTCCACAATGACGTCGCGGTGGCAAGCCGCTTCTGCCAGGAGACATTTCGACCTCGAGGCCACAAAGAAGGACACAGAAACGGAGAACTACAGCGGCAAAACGGCCGAAAAACGACATCTTCGGAGTACAGTGCGGAGCTACATACACGTGTGGGAAAACCCTCGAAATGATTGCGGCAATTCCGATGCTTTTTGGCGGATCTCCCCAGTCATTTTCGATGTCACGTTTTTTTAGCACAGTGCGAACTGCTCAGGAGACTCGGGTATGGCGATATCCCTCGTTTTTGGAATAATTTTCTTTTCCTTTCGAGTGAACATACTAAACTTGCTATCCTGTGGCTCGTCATAACCATTGCTACTGACTGCTCAGTGAGCATCCACGCATCCGCCGATCACAGCTCCGGCTTGAAACAGCCTGTGGCGGCAAAATTACCGAGTGCCGTCTTGCTTTACCTTCACCGAAGCACTAGGGCTCAAGATAGTTGCGTGAGATAGACCAGCACGCCCCATAGTCAAGCCCCACCAAAACCGGCACCCCACCATATGCTTTGTGCCGTGATCTCCATACAACAATAATTTGAGGCTGGCACATTGACATGAGCAGCTCGCACTGTATGCGAGTCTTTAAATATGCTCTGTCCGTTTTTTTTGGGCCCAAGAAAGACACGCCCGTCGATGCTTATCTCCCATGTACCCCACTTTATTGCTGCGTTATATGCCAGACGTGCCCAAAATTCCCACGGAGTTCCTCTTTCACGTAATGCCACCGACAACCGACAACATTGGTAGGCGCTTGACAAAGAAGTGTTTTGGCACACTCCCTGGCTCAGTTCGCTCACGACATGAAGTCAGCCATCACTGTGCTTTTGCCCTCGCTGCCTCCATCCAGCTCTGCTGTGACCGCATTTCTTTTTTCCCATCTGTGGCGCTCCCGCACACCCGTGCACTCAACGGCTTACCCTCAGTTTTCTTCGAGGCCATTACCCGCACTCAGTCGCGCGAAGGCCCGCGAACAAAACGTCAGGGAAAATTTTACGGCTCCCGCGACTCTTCCTCCACCACTAGCGTACTACGGAGAGTGCGAGAGGACTCCCACTCTGTGTAGTGTGATTTTGACTCACTATGCTTAATGATGATAACTTTATCTGGCTGATAAACAACTGAAGATTTATATAAACTCGAAATTAGTCTTTCACCCCTATCTGAACGCATGGTCAAAACAGCACTGCAGAGTAACTGAAGATTTGTAGCTAGACATACACACGCGCACCCGCACCTATTTTCTTGTTGGAGTGAACTCCGTCATAGCCTTGTCGCCGTAGGTTTATTACGAGGAAGGTCAAAAAGGATTCGGAAAAGTTTGCTCTGAACACAGCCAAAGACCCAAAAAGATTGACACGGACAGGAATCGAACCTGCAACCCTTTGATTTGGAATCAAAAGCTCTACCATTGAGCCACCGCATCGTCTTACACGTAACTTGTGCAGCTGCTTTGTCATATTAATGGCAATCAAAAAGAGGGTCTTTTCTCTTGGAAAATAGTCTTCTTGTCTGGGCTCCACAGAGAGCTTGGACTACTTTAGCGCTCTTTGGAATTGACATTGAGCAGCATGGTCTTTTACCGGCTAGATCCATATTTTCGACGTTCAGCTTGCGGTAGGCTTGCGGGAGATGAAACACGGCCACCGTGTTTTGTAGGCTGGCAAGGTCGATTCTGAACCCCAAGAATCCCTTAAACAGCAAGAGCCAAATGCCCTACCGGGAACAGCCGAGAAATCCCTGTCAGGCTCGCGGGATAGCAAGCTCCTGTTCTACGGTCAGTATGAAAGAGTCCAAAATCACCATTGGTCTACTGCACTGCGTGCGTTGGGCTTCTCGAAAACAGCCGTATCTCTGGCCGCTTTTGATGCCACTTTTGTGCCGAGTTTCGCCAAATTTGAACTTTCTCAACAAGCAGCTTGTTTAGTTTCAAGATAGTTCCAATCTTCCTTTACTTAGTAAGACAACTAAAGAAATCAAGTGTAAGCGTATCGCGATTCGTCATTTAGTTGATGTTGCAAGACCCGGAAGGCATGCAGGCAGAGCTGACAGCAAACCAGAGCAAAGGCCTAGCAGCGTTTCTCGCGGGCCCTGTGAAACTGCGTCTTGCAACAACTTTGAGGAGTGTTTTCTGTTTCCTCGGGAGAACTTATATCGCTTCAGGTAAAGTGGCGTACCAAATGGCTGAGCTGATACCTCGCACCAAAGAAAGAAGGGACAAAGCACGATCGGACCTCCTTGCGATGGAGATTTGGCTTTTTTTGGTTGTGTCTTCCGAAGCCAGATTCTCTCGGTGAAAACACCAAGAGACCAAAGCTCCCAGCTGGTGGTCCATTTTCTGTCCCAAACGTATCTACGCGTGAGTCGCCTTGCCGCAAGTGCTACTGCGCAAATTGCAAGCTTTTGCTTCTTCCGGAAGCACGGTCCCTTCCCGAGAAAACGATCTCTGACTCAAAAACATCTCTAGTGGCGAGTTCGGCGCATCTCCCTCCATAGGCTTTTTTTCGATTTTTGGTTGCTCCATTCGATTTTGTTGCACCTTTGTTTCGCTCAATTCTCGTTTGGAGAACTACTCAGTCTAGGCCGTTTTCGCCCATCCTATCAAAAAAATTCCGCACTCTGCAAACCTGAGTGAACCACCACAACTTCCTTGGGACTAAGCCGGAAGGTGACAAATTGCCGCTTCAATTTTAGCCCGCTCTGCTCTCCAGCAAAGGTTCAGATTCCACGTTTTTCGACCTCCCTCAAACTCCAGTGGCACAATCCTTCTGGTCGGCCTGTTATCACTATCCTCACACTGCCCACACACCGCCGTACTGCAGACAGGAGTGCTCGAGTTGGCCCTCGCTAATAAAAACCAGCCTCCGTCCCACGGTCTCTGAACAGACCTCCAGAAAACACCAGCATTTCCATCATGAAGATCGCCTCGTTGAGCTCCGTTGCGCTATTGGGAGCTTCCTTCGTATCGGCTTCAAGCAAAATCGCTGTTTATGAACTTCCTGGGAAACATAATGATGTGGTTCCCTCGGTGTCCTTGAAGAACTCTTTGTTGTACTTAGCAGACAAGTTTGGTGCAGGGGAGTACTATTCGATTGGCCGCAAGGACAAGGCCGTTGACTTCATTGATCTCGTCCACGAAGGCGAGTCTGAAAGACCCGATTTGTTGGTCATTCTCAAAGGTGTAGACCACCCTGAGCACATCCACAAGGACTTGGAACCGTCTTTCCAGATCAATGTTGCCAAAAGAGATAGGCTGGTGCAAGCCCTCGTGAAAACGCTTTTCAAGAAAATGCCGAAGCAAATCGCCGAGGCGCTTAATGCCTCTGGGGTGTCTCACTTGACTGACGAAGTCAAATTCGTATCCCCAGACAACACCGAGAGTGATGCCTTAACCCGTCAGTTCAAGTTCTTTAATCACCAGTTGCCTCAAGCGTGGAACGAGCTAGTCAAAAATTCTGCCGCCGAAAATATGGGTAACCAGCAGATCCTTGAGGCGCATTCATCGGGATTGAAACTCGTCAACGACAAGCTCTACATCAACGAGATCATGCAGATGTTGAAGCTTGCGTCATCCAAAGAGCAAACAAATGAGTTCGTGGTGGCAAACTTAGATTCTCTCCATTCGATCGGGCTGAGAATCGGCTACAACTCCAAGACCTACAGTGTTGCCAAGGGTGCGTTGCTCGAAAGTATTTCGGCTTTGAGCTCTAAGTTCGACATTACGATAGTTGCCGTGGGAACAGACCATGAAATTGCATCGGACTCCGCACACTTATCGAAGAGAAACAATGAGCTCAACGACGCTTTCGCAACGTTCGCCAAGAGAGGGACCGTTGCCGCCAAATCTTGCTTTAGCGACGAGGAGACATGCAAGGTGTCGACCAGTAGCTGTAGCGGCCATGGATCATGCACCGAGGTGCAGCCCAAGTGCTGGCAATGTTTGTGTTCTGCCACCCAAGACAAGAAGACTTCAAAGACTACGAAATGGGCCGGCTATGACTGCAACAAGAAGGATATCGCAGCGCAAGCACATCTTTTGTTGTGGACTTCTGTGGCGTTGTTGGCGACGTTGGTCGGGGGCATCAAGCTTCTCTATGGCGTGGGCAGCGATGCATTGCCTGGAGTTTTGCAAGCCGCAACAATCGATACCTCGAGATAAGCCAATCGCGAGCACACAAGACTGGAATGAGATCTACTCATTCAAGAAACCATCTCTTCATTTCTCTGAATATAGCGAAAGTACACTAAGCACGTAAAGAAGCAAGAAAGCGTCCCGAAAAGAGTGAAGAGGAAGAACTTTCCTCAAAGAAAAATATTTGTTGCTCTGACCGATTCTCAGTGCTGGCCACGATACTCAATATGCGTTTGGTGTTTTGCGCGACGCTCAGACACGGCATCACCGCACCAAGCACAAAGTAGGAGCTGCACGAGTCGAAAAAGCAGATTGGATGAAAACACCCGGCGATCTGAGCAAAGGCGTAAAGCAAAGCTCAGCTCCACCACACTGCAACCTACACATAGTTGCAATGGATCTCGCCAGGTCTCTGGCATTTTGAACGCTGCCACGGATCTCCTGGTCACGTGATCCACCAAGCCAGGCCACTCCAGCGCGGAGTTGGGTGGCCCCGAACATAGATCAAATCAAAAACGCCTCCCTATCTTCTTCTCCGATCGTCCATCACCAAGCAAAACTCTGATCAAAGAGAAGATCTGTACAAGAGCCGTCTCATAACAAGTCATGACTCGCACAAATAGAAGACTGCTCTACTCGATTGTGGTCTTGCTCTGCGTGACATGTGCCATCTACTTTGTTGCATCGGCAGATTCGACATCGTTGGGCCAGGCCGGGCCCTTGGCTTTACTCAAACTCTCGCCAGAGATGGGAGCCCCCGTTACAAATGTGCCCAAATTGGAGCCAGAAGCAATCCCAGTGAAGCCAAAGCTAGCAGAAGAAGTCCATTTGGCAAAATTCACGGAACAAACTGTTCCTGAATCACAACCCGCGGGCGACGCGGATGGCTTTACCGAGACTCCTTTCATGCCTAAAATGGCCAACGAGACCCTCAAGGCCCAACTTGGCAACTCAGCATGGCACTTGTTTCATACTGTCTTGGCTCGGTACCCCGACAAGCCCACGGTTCAGGAGAAAACCACCTTAAGACTGTACATTCATTTATTTGCTCAGGTATATCCATGTGGAGATTGTGCCAGACACTTTCAGCAGTTGTTGACGAAGTACCCAGTGCAAGTCGAGTCGCGAAAAACCGCTGCTTTATGGGGCTGTCATGTCCACAACAAAGTCAATGAGCGCTTGAGTAAACCTGAGTACGACTGTACTAAGATTTTAGAAGACTACGATTGCGGGTGTGGGTCTGACGAGAAGGAAGAGGATAGCACTCTAGGCAATGAGAGCGCAGAGCATTTGCGTGAGGTCACGGTCGACGAGAAAGGGGACAGACAGCTCGGGAGATAGGTGCTTGCTTGTCTCCTATTGTCTCTCTTCGGATGCTCAGTTCAATTTCCGTTGCATTTAATTCTTGAGGCGAGTTGCGGGGCTCAAGTACCTATAAAGGGTGTGAGGTATTCGTCAGAGTGAGCAACTGGCCAATTGACAGCCTCTTTGTGCTTGCCAACACTTTTGGTGATTTTTCATAGGATAAGTTTATTTTCTTTTTCTTTCTTTCTCTCCGTTTCCCAACACAAACAGGCTTTTTTCCATTTCTGTTTGTATAGCCGAATTCTCGCTAGCAAACCTAAAAAAAGCCGCCCTTCATCAGTCACACATCTTAGCCAGACTCGAGGCTATTCATACAATTGCACAGCATGAAACGCTTTTTTTGATGCTCATATTCTTTGCCTCTTGATATACCCGATACCTATTCAACTCCGGGGGAAGATGCCAGATGGAGGGAATTAGTGGGTCTGGGATGTCTTCTGATGCTTGTATAATTAATGCAGCAGCTCTAGACGCAGGTATCCTGTCTTTCTTTAAGGCTTCCTTTAGCTTTTCATTGAGCTGCTCAATCCGCCGGATTTTAAGGTCCAAAATGCGTTCATCCATAGTATATGGGTTAGCGTCTGGCAGAAGCGAAGCACGAAAGAGGAAAAATTGACTCAAAATTCAGAATCACCAAAACGGGCGAGTGCCGGCACAAAGACCCTCCGCGATTCCCTCCCTGTGGAATTGAGGCCTCTACACGTGCAGGTCCAAGGATCACACTCAAACGGCACAATGTGAGACAAAGGTGTGCGGACACCAACAAGAGCCAAACTGATGGTGGCCCTCCTGACCCGCCAATAAAAAGGAAAACCAGAGGCAATGGATGGCAAACTTATACTTCCCTTGATCCCATGAATGCAGCGCCGCAAATCTATCTTTCTATCGTAGGTACGCCATCGGGCCTCATTTTGTGTAATCCTCTTGTTCTCTCTGGTGCAGATGTGTGCCGTGCTCAGTTTTAGGGCTATTCTCGAGACAAGGCTAAGACAAAAGGTACAACCCAATGATGCACAACGTGATTACCGTAGCCATGATCATAGTGTCCCTCTTTCGGCGGGTGTTGATTCTGGAAATCAACACGTTCATCCCTGGAATAGTCAGAATTGTACCCTGGATTCTACTCAGGGCATTTTGGAGGAACGCACGTTGGTTCATGAGCTCGTCTCTGGTCTCATACGCCTGCTGCAAGAGTCTTTCGGCAAAAGAGTTTGCTGAGTCGACACGTCGGCCTTCCTCCAAGATGTACTCGTTGGCATTTTCTGCCACCAGGGACACGTTTCGCTGCTTGTGCGCAGAAATATCGGACTGAACCAGAAACAAGAGATTGTTGCGGTTACGGTCGTCGTTTATCCTTGCCTGGATTTTTGTGAATGAATTCCAGTCGGCGGCGAGGATTTCCTTGTGTCTTTGTAGCTGCTGTAGTTTCGACGTCGAGATGTTGATGTCGGACTCGCTCGTCCGGTTCAATTTGCCCACCACGTCTTCTCTTTTGGCGAGAATGCCGGAGATCTGGCCCACCAAGCTGGTTTCCTCGGCGTCAGGTTCCACCGAGGTCCCGACCAGCTGGAGTTTGGAAAACCGACTCAATAGCGCCTGCGTCGTGTTCTCTAAACTTATAGCAGAATTTCTTGTCTGGGTGAAGGAGGCTGACGACATTGTGGGGCGTAGTCGGAGAGTGCAGTTTGGGTTCTGGCTTTATAATTGGCAGTGTATGATGTCCCGGTGCGAGGTTGACTGGAAGTGTCCGTGGGGCCGTCCGGGGTAGTGCGAGGGCCGCGCACGCGTTTGGGACAAGCCCTGAGATTTTGCTGGGGAGGCAAACTGACACCCACACTCATCATTGTTGCCGAGATGTTTTTCACTGGTACGCAGATATGGGCCTATTATTTTGGCTCCCAGCCCGTGTCTCCCCGGCTCCCCTCCTTCCCTTCGTGGAGTCTTTTTGCTCCCAAATATTGTGGCCCTTCTCGCTCCTCCTTTCACCGCGAGCACCACTCCGGCCCAGGACTAGACTGGAACGGGGCCATTTCTGGGGCCGCGCCAAAGGAGGACGAACAGGCAAAGCTAGCTGGTTGAACACACGAGGCGCCCCGCAACAAGATCGTGAAAAAAAAGCCTTACGGTTTCTTCCTCTGCCACGAACGCGAGAAGCGCCTCACGGCGGGTGTCACAGGTCCACCTGCTCGTTTTTCGAAGCTCCCATTCATTCATCAGTGCTGCTGCCTGGGTCTCTTGTGCGGCCCGGGGCTCCTTCCTAGGGTACCTCGAGTCTGCGGTGCGAGTCATCGCCAGCTTATCTTTCCTCCGCACATGATTGGGCTGGCGGGCTCACGTTCAGGGCAGCAATACTTCTCGACATTCAGCCCCGTAGTTCTTGGACGTTCAGACCACAAGACGGGATAGAAGACACACAGAACAAAGCCAGTGCGAAGCCCTTCTGGATCACATGTCCTTGCTGGATCTAACACAAGTAATCCCGCAGCCGTTGGAGCATGCTTTCACCGACGATCCGCTGTCTCTGAGCGAGCCCAGTGAGAAGAACCGCGTTCTTGTGAAACGAGTGCTCTTGGCTCTCCAGAAAATCCAGAAATACTCTGCGTATGGGTTTCTAGCGTTTTTTGGGCTACATATATCCTCCGTGGTGGTCGCTCCGGCCGTCGGAATCAATGCCGAGAAATGCCAGGATTTCTTCGAAATGACAAGGGCAGTCTACTTGTCTCCCCTCTTTGAGTACCCTGCAACTTTTGCCACGGTCGGCATTCACGTTGCGTGTGGGATTTCTGCCAGAGCGATCAGGGCCGTTTTCAGTCCTCGGAAGAAACCAAAGCGAGCTGAAAGAGACATTATCATTCACGATCAACATAGAGACGATATTGGCCTTGGGGGCATCGGTACGATCCTCGGGCTCGGGTTCAAGAAATCTTGGATATCCTCAACGCTCCCTACATTCACTCCGTTGACCTTCTCAGGATACGTGATGACTGCGGCGCTCGGTTATCATTTCTACAGAATGAAATACGGTGCCTTGGTCGTAGACGGCGACTCTGCCTTAATAAACTTAAACTATGTCACGCATTATCTCCACCAGTCGTTCTACGGCAGACTAGGTGCAGTGTTCAATTATGCCGCCCTCGGTTTGCTTCTGTGGGTCTCGTTTTACCACACAATCAGCGGGCTATTCAGATATAGGAGACAGTTCAGTCTTAGAGCCAGGAAAATCGCTTATGCGGTGATTGGACTCTTTACAGGCCTCAGTTTCATAGCAATCACCCGCTTCAAGCTGTGGAACCTAGACGCTGGGTTTGTCGGCAAACAGTTCGCCAAGTATCTTTTCGTGAGAAGCTAGGGGGGAATTCAGATTAATTAGAAAAAAACTACTAAATTTCAGTCTGTTCAAAAACATATATTGAATAAATAGATGGCGCTGCCGCTTTCAAAGTGAGGCTTTCAGCAAATGTCTTTCAGGTCAGACACAAAGAGAAATGAATTCTTCCCGTATGCGACAATGGGCATGAGAGTGTGGCAATAGTCCCTAGTTCGATCCGGAAGAGTAAGTTAGCCAGTTGATTACCCTGTCACATATGCCGCCACATGCGAATCGTGAGATCAGTTCGGGAAAATCCAAAATTCCGGAAGCCAATTCGTAAAGTTGTCATGCCGTGATTGAGTTTTTTTTTGTTTTCTTTGGAGTCAACACAAAAGAAAAAAATCAGGCCCTCTAGGTGACAAAGATCAAAAATAAATCCTGTCGAGGAAAAATATAACAATGAGGATAGCACAATCGCAAGTATGATTAGGCGACAGCTGCGCCCAAAGTTGGCTGCTTGACGGCACTTGCTCTCTTGGTTTTGTAGTCCTTGACAGCAGATTTTATGGCGTCTTCAGCCAACATGGAACAGTGCAATTTCACCGGTGGCAAAGACAACTCTTTGGCAATGGCGGTGTTTTTGATGGTCAAGGCCTCCTCAAGAGTCTTTCCCTTTACGAGCTCTGTCACATAAGACGAGGAGGCAATGGCAGAGCCGCAGCCAAAAGTCTTAAACTTGACATCTTTGATGACGCCGGTTTCCTCGTCAACCTGAATTTGCAATCTCATGACATCGCCACAGGCAGGGGCACCCACGAGCCCTGTTCCAACGTCTTCGTCGTTTTTGTTTAAAGAGCCGACGTTCCGGGGGTTGGAATAGTGATCGAGCACTTTCTCATGGTAGCTTCTGTGCTGGGTTTTGGTGAGGATCAAAGGCGTGGCACGGGCAGCAGAGAAAGTGGCTGGGGCCAAAGATCTCCTGGCGGCTGAGAGCACCATTGGTCTGTAAAGCTGTCTGAACATGATTGAATATGAATTGGATAGTATTTCTCCTTTTCTCGATTTAGAAAGAAAGTGGTTGTGATAGTAAAGTTAAGGAAGTGAGGAAGGAAGTAGGTAGTTATCTTAGAAAAAAAAAGACTGAGAGTGAATGACGAGATACTTACATGTCGGATAGGAGAAAAAATGTCTCAAAGCGAGGGGCAGGCTTCGGTGGATGCAGTATGTCTGTGCAGACTAGAGCGAGGTCACCATTGGCTATCGTGATGGCCGAAGCAGGCCGTGCGGCCCGTGTGTCGAGCCACGAGAGCGAGACGTTTTGGGCCCGAAATGCTGGGAGGAGGCGGGGGCACTTTCTGGCTCTCTGCCCAGCGGAGGTGTTTTCACACACAAGTAAGTGGACTGCTTGGGGAGAATCCGGTAGTGCATATACCGAGCACACGACCCGCAAGGGCAATTTCACAGAACAAGATAATGGCGGGGCGAGCTCGGGGCCGGCTCAGAAATACATGCAGCAGAGGCTGAGAAACAGCACGGAGACCGTTTGGGGCCAAAGCTTTTCTGAGCAAAGACACCGGAGGCGCGGGAAAAGCGAATCCCGTCAACCAGCAAGCGGAGAAACGGAGAGAGATGAAATGGCGGCAGAACTACATGGGCACATGGCTTTGGCCATTGTTGCACTGTCCCCCGCACTCATCCATCTGGCCCGGCGATGATCAGGTGTGATAGCTCTTCTCGTGCGCGTGGCTCATCACCGAGCGCGGGCCTGGGGCCGCAGCAGACACCGGCGCTCACCAAGCAGGTCTCCAGCGCCAGTGATTGGTCGTGCGGCCTGGGCCCCCGCGCTTACTAACGGGCGCCAGGGCCGGGGCCGAGAGCTCTTCGGGCGGTCCTGATCTCCGTGCGCGAGCCGGCCCAGGACGAGGGAGAAGCGTGAATAAGAGAAGCACCAGGACAGAAAACAGTAAGCCGGGGAAGTGCAAGAGGCCCGCTGTGTTGGTTCAAGCGGCTGCTTGTTTCTCGAAAAGAAAGCGCCGGAGTGAAACTGAGTTTCGTAGGAAGTGCTCGTAGAATGGGGCGTTTCTCCCACCAATTGTCTCCCGGACGAAGCACGTCGCCCTCGCGTTTCTCACCGCGGGGGGGGGGGGGGGGGGGGGGGGGGGGGGGGGGGGGGGGGGGGGGGGGGGGGGGGGGGGGGGGGGGGGGGGG
>JAJMCP010000040.1:0-56622 GCA_030573055.1 Metschnikowia anglica
AGACCGACTTGAGATTCCAGTCCTCCGCCATCGGCGCTTTGCAGGAGTCCGTCGAGGCTTACTTGGTCTCCTTGTTCGAAGACACCAACTTGTGTGCCATCCACGCCAAGAGAGTCACCATCCAAAAGAAGGACATCCAATTGGCTAGAAGATTGAGAGGTGAGAGATCGTAGTGGATCTGATGTGTTTAATTTCTGGTATTTTATGTAAATTAGTGTACAATACACGAATTCGTGGCGAAAACAGCTGTATTGCACTCGTAGTGGGCACCGTCTGTGGCAGCCCGTGTCCCACAGCAGCCTCAAGCGGAGGCAACAGGCTCGCGCGCACTCGCGCAGTGTCGCTCCCATGCATGCGGTGCACGGGTGTGCAACGGGGCTTCCACGCAGCAATCCTCTCCAGGATTCACGCTTTTCCATTTGCAAACGCCACAGATTCCTCAGCTTCACGCCCAGTCTAGGCATTTTCTTTCCTCTTGCTTGTTCGATTGGCAGCTGCTTTCCTAGGACGACAACTGCGCAGCTTTCTGCGAATATCACGCTCCACAGTTCGACCGTTTCGTGCTACCAAGAATCTTCAAAGGGCCCCAGTACGTCCCCAACACCTATTTATTGAACACCATGGAAGACATTCTGAACACCGCTGCAGACTACGTTGATCTTGCCGGCCGGTCGCCGCTCCCACCGCTATTGGCCTCGGCGTCTCTTCTATACGTGGGGTTGACTTCCCCCACGGCCATTCCGTCCAAAATAGGTTCTTCCGGGGGCTCGTCACTGTTCTCGAAATCATCCACACTCACAAAGCCCACGAGAGCGACTTGTCTTTTGTTTGGCGCCGCGAATGCCTTGGGCGGCTGGATCATTTACGACGGAGATGTGACAAACGGGTCAGGGTTCACTTTCGCCTGGTCTGCTCTATACCTTATCGCCAACGGGCGTCCTTCAATGCGCAGCATGTTACGTGGTCGTTTGAGCCCCGTGGCTCTCTCGGTCTTGGCAATGGGGAACGCTGGTATTTACGGCAAGCAGTTTTTCTGGCCTCTGAACACCAAAAAGACCATTTGATCTGAACTAAAGGCCAGGAGGGGAAGGATCCCAATGGGTGGAAACGAGGTGGGAAAGAATGTTTGCGTGGAGAAATCAGCCAAGGAGGAGGATTCGTTTTATAGTGGCATCGTGAACAATTCTTTGAGTACAGCAAGCAGGAATTGTCAGAGATTGCCCGTGCTACACATTCTCACCTTCTTGGGCGAGAGCAAACTGGAGACTTCGTAACTTCATGAGCTGGATATTGCAATTCATGTATGAACATTCAATCTTGTTAATGTTAGTATATAGTTTTGTCCAGTCATGCCCTCCTGTTGCGGCTCGATTATGAATTTTCCAAATGAAGATATGGGCTCTCCATAAGCAATGCAGCTCAGGACCTTTTCACGTATGTAACTCGTTCTTTCTTTACCTCACTGAACTTGTAGCTCACTCCACAAAAACTACCCACTAAAAGCTTGATGGTTGCTGAAAGTTCGAGAGCCCGTAGTGCCGCCAAAAGCGTAAGCTTTTAGACTATACCATTCGGACGTTTAGTTCCTGGGCTTTCCAGGCAGGTAAAAAGGGCCCAGCATGCTTCCCTCTTCATCAAAAGCAAGAGTGTTATTTCATTTAGGCTTCTGAACTTTGCCTCGCCACTTTCTGGCATCTCTTTGCATGCTGGCCGGATAAGTGGGTGGACCGACCATCTTGATCTTTTGTTAAAAGGGTAAGAGGGGCCGAACTCAGTGACTATCATAAAGACAAACGTCTTACCGAGCATCCAATGCAAAAAGAGCATGCATTATCCCAAGCCAGAATCAGAATCGCCGGCTTCCTCACCTTGTCTAATTGCTAAACACTATAGTCACAGCCAGGCCATCGGTAGGAACCCGTTTCCCTCTGCGTACTTAACGATGACGGTTTCATCGTACAACTCAATAAATTGCTGGTCCATGGGTCTCTCTTTCGGCGCAGCAAACGTTCTGTACTCGTCAAAGATAATCGTGAGCGACCATCCTTGTAGTCTTCGTAGCACGCCCACCAAGCATCCAGTACGATGTTTTCCTCGATTACAATGGATTAGAATGGGCTGGTTTGCTGGGTTTATCACGATTTTCATCGCTTTTGTGATAAGCTCGCTGCTGATCTTGACGAATGGCTCTTTGTTTCCCGACATCCCGAGCTGAAATAGCTTGATTCCTTCCTTTTCAAAGAATTCCTGCTGTGCCTGGGGATACTCCTCTGGAATCAAGCAAAGCACCGATGTGAGTTTCAATTTCTTTAGAAAACTGAAGTTCTGGGCCTGCGGGAACGACGAGCGGTAGATCTTGTTGATCACGGGGGCAAAGTTCTCGGGGGGCGTTATGGTTTCCGACTCCAAGGCCAATTCTTTTGTGGGGCTCGGTTCTGCCGTTTTCCCTCCGGAATCACCGTCAAACTTGTCATCTAGATCCTCCTCGTAGGTCATCTCGTCTTCCTCGGTGGTCGTGCCAACACCTTCCTCGATCTTGATACTGGTCAACCTCGATCGTAGTTCTTTGATTTCATGTGGCCTGTGCTGTAATGGATTAGAATTCATGCCCTTGACTGGGCCAATTTTCGAGCTTAGAGTGGCAGATTTGAGGGGCCCGGACGGCGATAGACTCGGTTCGGGCGGCGTGCTGAGATCCTCGTCCATTTGAAACGGGCTTTCAGAGAATTCCGACATGCTGAGTGATGCAAGAAAAGTAACAAAAATCGGGTATTACACCAACGGATGCAGACGGGGCACTTTTGGGGCTGAGCAGGACAATGAATTCGGAGGTAAAGACAAAAATGGCAAGAGGGGTGTCAAGGTGGACACTCGGCGTTTTGGATAAACCCCTTGGCGAACAGTCTGGGGCTCTTTAGCGGTCCTTTGTCGGGGGATAGAGTGTCGTTTCTGTTGGTTATGAGAGACTTGGTCCGATCGTGTCGGGTGAGTACGGTTGAGCCTGTGTGCACACTATGTGGCACCAGGAAACACTCTGGGGGACCGTGGACAGTGTTGGAATACGAGACGGGAGGAAATATGAGGAGGAAATTGGGGGAGAAGAGAAACGGCCCCTATCGGTAGGCTCCGAATCATTCGTACATAGAATTGGGTATTTATCTTTGGTTTCAGCGTGGTCTTCATTGTGCTGCTCGACTGCATCCAGAGGACATGCCTCCCGAAGCACGACAACGGGACACTGAAGATCACCAAAGCTGCTTGGAGCAAGCAGAAAGCGCTCGCTGGGAAGCTGGTAATTAGACTGCCGTGGTCTCGGGGAACAGAACCGCTCAGCCCGCATACTGCGCGAGACCGACTTGTCCACATCCAGAACCATTTTCACCAGCCCAGTCTCATCCTCGGGGCAGACGGGGAGTGTTTGAGGTTCCCGCTTCCGCAACAGTCCCTCGGCACCTTTTCTGTTTTGAGAGTCACTGCATCATCGAAGCATCTCCAGGAAGCCAGTCGTGTTTGCTGGGTGCACCTTTCTGTCCACATCGAGAAGAGCCCAAAGCTTGGTGAGCACAGAGGGACCAGACGTCTCGAGGCATCACAGAAGAAAGCCAGGGGAGAGGGAAAGAGAAGAATTTGGGTTGCAATCTCGAGGACGGCTCGGAGCCAGCAAGCCTTCTTCGCCTCGGAGTGTCTCCTTCCTAACTACTGCTCATAGGCCTGTTCCTGTTCAACTTCACGAAGGATTTTCTCGATGGAATCCACGTCCATGTGCAACCCAGCTGCGTCACTAATGGATTCGGCCAAGGTGCCCCTCTCATAATCCGAGATGGGGGATTCCGTCTTCAGCACTCCGCAGAAGGACGAAAGCGTTTTTTCTGAAGATTCGTTTGTGTATGCCCTGCTGAAAATAAGATTTGAGCACGAGCTTGGCGACGACGCATTGTTCGCCGAAGTGGCCCAAAGCGAGCTCAAGGGCAAGTTGCATACGGTGACAATCACACTCAAATTCAAATAGACCGAGGACTGCGAGGACCGAGTGTACGAGTACATGACCATGATCGAAGGAATGATGCAAGTCTGTGTGGTCATGATAAGCAAAATGTGCATGGCGTCGAATTGCTTCAACCCCAAGACTCTTCTTGTCCGAACGGCAAAGAACAACTTTGCCATCAAAAGCAAACACGCGTAGTTGATGGAGACGGAATACATGATGAACGGGAGGTTGTTTTCCCAGCTTGCGTAGCGAACAAACCCATCGGTGACGTGGGCCCTGACTCTCATCAAATTATGCGTGATGCTGATCAGGTACAACACCACAACCACCACGGCAAGCGCAGCTGAAGTCAACGAGAAGACGACCCCCGGCGAGCGGGCTTTGGCGGACTTGAAAATGACATGGATTTGGTAGAAGAGAACACACTCGATACACGCGATCAACAAAACATACGAAACGTTTACGGCAATCGTCATGTGGAAGCTGTCCCAATAGTTGTAAAATAGACCCGTGTACGCGAACGACAACGAGTTGAACAGGCCAAGGAGATACCCCAAGTAAAGCCCCGAGCGGAGGATCAACAATAGCAAGGAAATCTGGTTCAAGACAAACATGGGCGTTTTTTTGTTGATGACAATGAGCCACGACACAAACATGAGCATAGCCCCAGCGCCGATGGCCACGCCTTGCGCAAGACTCATCCGGATACTATCACGGAGAGAGTCGTCCAACTGGCCAAAGGTCACCGACAACACGGTGTCTGCCACGGTGAAATTGAGCGGAACTTCTGCTGGGTCCAAAGAAGATATCATCTGAGAGGGGATTGACAGAGATTGATGAAAATAAAACAAGCACTTCAATTTGTGCAAGAGAATGGCTGAGTCTTTTATATTTGAACTCGAGTTTCGTGGGTGGTTTTGGGTGCAAAAAATGCGTGAGATACGTTTAAATCACCTACCGCTTCCGGAGGCCGCAATGGAGACCGGTGTTGAGTTTGCAGGCGCACATTACCGATAAGTTGATAAATGCGAGACACGCATGAAGAAAATCAACTCAAAACGCATCTCTGCTACAAATGCAGAAGTTTGTCATCACCCGTGCGTTTTGAGCGGCCGTCTTTTTCGATAGAGACTATTCAGTTGTGTAGTCCTTTCTTGCAAGTCGAGAGCCTTCTTTTTCTTCCAGAGGGATAGCCGCCGCATGTAAAGACGAATTCACGACTCGAGCTTCGCAGAACGAGGAAAGACGGCCAGGGCCCTGATGCAAGAAAGCAACGCAGCGGCCGTTGGCACGACTGGAGCAGTAGGCGCCCCTCCCTCCCGGAAAGGAGACCTGGCGATTCCGCCCATCGGAATGGCACGCAATAAGACTTGTGTCTGCGCCGTGTCAGCCGGAGAGTGGTGGCTTGCTGGAGCGACAGCCAAAGTCACGTGCGCTCCGTTTTCGCAGCGAGAAAACAGCATCGGGGTGTCTGCTGAGAAAAGCATAAAAACAAGTGCACCGCTGTCATTTTGCCCGCGGCAATCGCCGTGGACGTACGAGGTGTATCTCTGGCCCGGGGCGAATTCCGAGTTTTGTCCTCGAAACCAACGGGCGAGCAAGAGCCCGACACAAGCACGAGCCGCTGCACGCGAGCCCGGCAGCGTTTCTTTTTCGGGGTGTTTTCGTCTCACTCTCAAAAGGGAAGCATGAGACTCTCCCTGGCTTGCGCTGGCCACGTCACTCTCGCAGTGGAATCCAGGCCCCAGTTCTCCACGTCTGGAACTAGTATCTCCTTTTTCTTTTTTTTTTGCATCGCGATGCTGGGCCCGCTCTTGGGCGGTATCGCTTTCTGGCTACTTTTCTCGTACTACTTTTCTGGCCCTCTCCCCTCATATTCTTTCCCGTAGGGTTGTCGCCCGCTGGCCCCAGCCGAAGAAAAAAAGGCCCTCCCCCCGACAAACCGCAGCATTGATTTTCTCGCGTCGAGCTCCCGCACAGTTTCACACCACCACCACCACCTGTCCCGACTGTCACCGGGGACGTACCTAGCCTTTTCTTTTTTTCTGGATTCTCCACGTGAAAGCCAGCGCAAGAGTCAGCGTAGAAACACGGATTACTTGCTGCTATTGTGGCTAGTTACCAGCAGCGACGAAAAGAAAAGAAAGCCGAGCAGCGGAAACTCCGACTTGAACACAGCGCACGAGGAATTCACTTTGGCAGGGAGCACTTTGCGATGTCTGACCAGAATGACATCTCGATGTTGGACGTGTCCAACGCCCTTGAGAGTATCAGCAAAGACGACACGGCGCAGGCCCCGGCCAGGCGGAAGTCCACGCTCATCTTAACCGATGAGAACGATTCGGAAAGAATGCACGTCGAACAGCCCTCGTTGGGCGATTCTGGACACGCGGGGGCCCAGCAGAACCACGAGCAAACACAAACACAAACACAAAACCAGGAAACGAGCCAGCCAGAGCAGCCGCCACAACTGGGTCAGGCTGGGGGCCAGGCTGTGGGCCAGGCGCCCGATCCAGCCATCAACGTGCCTGTGGATATTTCCTGGGTGCAAGGAGGAGAGAAGGTGTACGTCACGGGCTCGTTCACTGGATGGAGGAAAATGATTGGTTTGCAGAAGCAGGCAGACAATACTCATATAGTGACACTTGGGTTGCCCGTGGGCACCCACAGGTTTCGGTTTGTCATCGACAACGAGTTGCGGTTTTCGGACTTCTTGCCCACCGCCACTGACCAAATGGGCAATTTCGTCAACTACGTGGAGGTGACTCCTGAGCATGTGCAAATGCATTTGAGGCAACAGTCAAAATTGGAGGAAGAACAGCAGCAGGAGCGCGAGCAGGAAGAACGGAAGAAGAGTCAAGTTCGGGGCCGCTCATTCTCCAGCAGGCCGCGGTCAGATTCGATCTTCGGGCTTATTAACGATGATGACGATATGGGCAATGGCTACCTGAGATACTACGATGAAGATGGGGACCCGATCATCGATAACAAAGCCTACAGCTACATCAATGATATCCCGCCGATCTTTGTGGAGCCAAAGGTCATGGAGCAATACTACCTCGCAATTGACGAGCAAGCGAAAGCACAGAATGGACAGCAGCAGGCGTGGCTTCATCCGCCACAGTTGCCCCCACAGCTAGATAACGTGATCTTGAATAATTTCAACTCTATGGACAAACACAACAACTCGGGCGCGTTGCCAATCCCGAACCACGTGGTGCTCAACCACTTGGCCACCACCAGCATCAAGCATAACACGTTGGCAGTTGCATCTGTCGTCAGGTACAAGCGGAAGTACGTGACGCAGGTTTTGTACGCTCCGTTGCAACAATGAGCATCTGTGGGAACTACATTTGGGGAACAGATTTATTTTCGAATAGAAAGAATACTCAGTGCAAATGTATTACTAAGATTTGTGCCTCTGGTTGATGTGGCTTGTAGTTTTCGATTAGTGCACAGCTCAGGTGGAGCCGTCGGAGAGTCCACTCGGAAGTGGATTTACGGGCGAGAAACAGGCAAGGGCCATTCGCCTCAAGGTCGCCTATTGAAACGAAGACAATGAAGGAGAACGATCTCACATGTTTGGTCGCGTGAGTGTTGGGATTTTTGGGGAAGAGACGAATGCAGCCCGATCGTCTTGCGTACAATTACACTCGTACAATCCCCTGCTGGCCTCGGAAAATCAAGACGTGACTGTCAGTTGAAGGGGCTGATACGCATTTCCCAGTGGCCCAGAAAACCAGTCAAGACCGATCTCGTCGCGTGGCCTGGGGAACAGAAACCTACGAAGAAACTATTGGGTACGAAAACGGAGCACTCTTCTGGCAACTTACGGCTTTTGCTTGTTTGGCTTTTGCTTGCTGGTCGCTTGCTTTTTGGTCGTTTGCATCGGGCCGTCCTCTCTCTTGCGTTCTCTTGTTTGCCTTTTTCTTGTCGGAATTTCGGAATTTGCCAGAGTGGGTTTTCAGAATTCCAGACGCTTACAATGAAGGAGCCTCGGTAATGCGCAATGTGAATTGTCGCGCGCGGAAGCGGGTGCACGCCGCAAGTGATGGCACCAATTAGGAAATGGTTTCTCCCGAGCCAAAAGTGAGCTGAGGCGTTTTTCAAAGAAAGAAAATGGCTGCAAGAGAAACCTTCACTTTTCAGGACTTTCAAAACAGACAAACGGAATTTTATATGTGCTCGAAAGTATATCCTCGGAGTAGCAGAATACAGGAAAAGTTTTCGAAAAGTTTCTATTGTGTTTGAAAGTTTTCGACAAATCCCGTCAAGAACGCAGGAACTGCACCAACCAAGAACTGACAGAAAGTACATATAAAGGTAACCACCAAAAAAGAAGAAATCACGCCAGTGTTTTCCTAGCTTTGCAACTCTTTGAATTCAACGATACCTCCTCCCTGGCTCTCTAGTATCTGCTCATCTCATCGCAAGAGCTCGAATCCCGCTCTTCCCTCGCTCTTGCCGCTGCGCCGCTGTACCCCACGGACCCCCCACCATTCTTGTTATTCTCAGCATTGCCCCCAAAAGCATTTTGCATGCCCCACGCACCCATCTCGTCCACAATACAGCTATAGGAACATGCCCTTGACGACGTTTCTCCATGAAAATTTCGTCCCGCGCATTCCGAAGTCGGAGAACTGCCAGAAACCGTCAAAACTCCAGCTGGACGGCAACGTGTCCGACGCAGACGCAAAGAGTCAGACCTCGGTCACGTCGATCGAGTCTGCCTCCACGCGGGAAAGCTCAAACCACCTCCAGCGAAGCCTCAGAGGCCGGCACGTCCAGCTCTTGGGCATTGGCGCCACGATCGGGTCGGCCTTGTTCGTGGCCATCGGTAAAGGCCTACAATACGGCCCACTCAACTTACTCTTGGGGTTTGCGGTGTGGTCCATTCCGATTCTTCTCATCACGGTCTCCACCGCTGAAATGGTGACTTACTTGCCCATCACCTCGCCGTTTGTGCGTATGGCAGGCAGGTGCTGTGATAACGCCTTAGAGGTGATGACGGCATGGAACTTTTGGTTCTTGTGCTGCGCGCAAATCCCGTTTGAAGTGGTGACTGTCAACTCCATAATCCACTTCTGGAGAGACGACTACTCCGCTGGCATTCCCTTGGCTGTACAGGTTGTATTGTACTTTCTCATCAACATCTTTGGCGTGGCGATCTATGGAGAGGTGGAGTTCTGGCTCAGCTTAGGGAAGGTCATTTTGGCCTCGGGACTCATCCTCTTCACTTTCGTCACCATGGTAGGAGGAAACCCGCAGCACGATGCATTTGGGTTTCGCTACTGGAATGACCCAGGACCTATGTTTGTCGCCTACCACGACGGCGCTTTGGGAAGGTTCCAGGGCTTCTTGGCCTGTCTCATTAGAGCCACTTTCACTTTCGCTGGACCAGAGTACATCTCTCTAGTGGCGAGTGAAACCATCAACCCACGGAAAACTTTGCCTTCCGCGTACAAGCAAGTCTTCTGCAGATTGAGTTTGTTTTTCCTCGGGGGAGCACTTTGTGTTGGCATTCTTGTCCCATACAACGACCCTCTTCTATTGAAGACCTTGGGCACCACCGCTCCAGGCGCCGGGGGCTCTCCTTACGTGATTGCCATGCAGAACATGGGCATCAGAGTCTTGCCCGATATCGTCAACATCTTGTTGGTCACGGCTGCGTTTTCAGCGGGTAACTCGTACACGTACTGTTCCTCGAGAACCTTGTATGGCTTTGCTCTTGATGGCTACGCCCCCAGATTCCTCACTGCCACAACGAAAACTGGCATCCCGATGTACTGTGTCATCATTTCGTTATGCTGGTCACTCGTCTCCTTCTTGCAATTGGGCGAAGGGTCCGCCGTGGTTCTCAACTGGATCATCAACTTGATCACTTCGTGCCAATTGATCAACTTCACCATCTTGTGTTTCGTCTATGTGTTTTTCTTCAAAGCAATGCAAGCCCAGGGCATCGATAGACTGAAGTTGCCGTTTGTCGGGTGGTATCAGCCCTGGCTCGCGATCGTCGGCGGGCTGCTAACTTTCATTATGATCTTTGTTGGCACTTATGAAATTTTCCTCCCGGGACAGTGGAGCATCTCCTCCTTTTTATTTTCCTATTTGATGATCTTCATCGACATTGCCATTTTCGTTTTCTATAAAGTGTTTTTCAGATCGAAGTGGAAGAAGCCCGAGGAGGTCGACTTGGTCACTGGCTTGAAGGAAGTCGAGCAGCACGAGGAAATGTATTACGCCCAGTTGGAGGCGAGGCACAAGCTCAATGGCGAGGGACAGATTCAAAGGAGTTTTTTTGAAAGAATCTGTGTGGTTATATTCGGCAGTGAAATGTCATGAGTGCCTGAGGCTTGGGTCATTCTTGTTGGAGAAGGCGAGATTTGCCTCCTTATATTGATGACTCGAATACTCAGTCCGTGAGAACCAGATGCAAGAAAAAATCGCATTCAACTTAGAGTTCATCCGGCTGATTTCAATAGCATGCTGGACACATCTATTGTTCAAATTTCAGTTCTTGGAGTGTCCAAAAGACCCACGACGCTGGCTCCACGTGAGCCTCGCATTAGACGAGTATAGAAATAGAGTATAGAATAAAGACGTTCGTCGGAATTTTGGACTGCCAAAATCAGGAGTGAAAGCCATTGGGAGTCATGACTCAAGCCCAAAAGCTTCTTTCGGAAACCTTCTCCGACAAAGCAGAAGCTTCGCTCAACTTCAAGCCCCAGCTCCCTCGGCACCGCGTCAAAACGTTGAGGGTGCAAACCTGACATATCTCGTGAACCTGGTCCCGGCTAAAAAACACTACACGTGTCTTTCTCTTTTCTACTTCGCCCATGGCACTCTGCGTTTCACGTGCAACTCAAAACAGGCCGGTCCACGGCTCTCCGGCCTCGTGTCCGGCCAATATTGAGAAGATTGTATTCCCTGCAGCAGGCGCCAGAGTAGGAATTGGGCAGTGAGAATTGGTCCAGCTAGCTGACAGGCGCACTGCCCGAGTCCTCCCCAGCGGCGCCAGTTCAGAAAGAAAGTACTAAGTGAACACAGACACCCAGGGGAAAAAAAGGGGGTGGTTTTTGCAGGGGGCAGGAGACCTCTGTTTACAGCTCCAGGCCCGCCCTATCTCTCGTGCATTTGAGAAAAATAATATTCCGTAAGAGAATGTCACGCGACCCCCCTCCTAGCTCCCTTTGGCCCCAGTGGCCAGCCCCACCCTGATTTGTAAGTGAGGGCCCGGCGGCTGCTCGAGAACGTCACACTGTTCGTGTTCACAAATGCTCTACGTTTTGGGTCTCGACTATCAGCGACGGCAAGCAATCGAAGAAGACGAAGGAAAACAGAGGAGCAGCAAAACGAGTCGATTAAAAGGGCGACACACAAAGAGACGACGAAACGAGAGCAAGCCCACAAGACATACCAAGAAATTCCAGGGCCTGGACCAATTTCACCCACTCCGCCAGGTCCACGAAATCGACGAAATCGACGAAATCCACAAAACTGACAAATTTTATCACTCCTGTCGGCGCCACCTGACTCCTTTGTTTTAAGACCAGAGAACAGAAAAAAGCAAGGAAAAACAAAAAAAGAAAAAAAAGCTGTTCAAAAAATTAATTCTCTCCGAGCTGCGCCCTGAGGGCACGGCACCTTGTCGTGCAGCCTAAATATATATATTGATGCCCGCTCGCGCCCTCAGTCTTTTCTTTCACACGTGAGAAGAAATATCTTTACTTTCTCACATTTCCTTTCAAACACGACACGCTGTTGACCACTATTTCCCAACACTTAGCTTGTGGCGTGATTGTTTGAGAAGCGACAGCCACTACACTGAACTTGCTTTTCCCGCCACCTGCCTGCCACCAAAACAACGCCAGCGCCTCGTACCCTGTCGTTCCGCCAGACATATGTTCTCGAAAACTTTCAAACGATAGCACCATACAAAAACCCGGAGATTCGGCACGAAACACGCCAGCTTAATTTCCTCTTCCCGTCCTAAACCTGGGGGCATACTCTGGAAATACCCCACTCACAGAAACCCAAAAAAGAAAAACACCCAAGAGCCATATGTGGTCTTTGGTTCCGTGGCTCGACAGTGCCCGTGAGGGTCTACTACATAGTCTCTCTGAGCGCACCGTGAGCAATCAGCTGTCGCTATTCACCGACGAAGAAAACCTCATTCAGAAAGCGTTAGCGGTGACGGCGTCCGTGGCACTGATAATCTTCTGTATGGTGGCAATCTACATGTTCCAGGCAATCGACCCAAAACGTCTAGTGTTCCGCCACCAGTTGATTGCGTTCTTAATATTCTTCGACTTCTTGAAAGCGACGATCCTTCTAATTTTCCCAGCGAGAGTCATGGCCGATAGCTCGTCCTATGCAAGCAATGTGTTTTGTCAAGTTGTTGGGTTCTTCACTGCGACAGCGACAGAGGGAGCCGATTTAGCAATTTTGGCTTTTGCTATCCACACGTCTCTACTCATATTCAAGCCCAGCCTAAATGTCAAGGTGAAAGGCTCAAACCACGTGGAAGGCGGACTTTATAAGTACAGGTACTTTGTCTACGGCCTTTCATTTCTAATCCCGTTGGCCATGGCCAGTTTCCCCTATATCGGCATTGGCTACAACTCATTTGTGTGCTGGTGTTACTTGCCCCAGAGGCCCTACTGGTATAGGGCCGTCTTGAGCTGGGTTCCCCGCTACGTCATTGTCATTGTCATTTTCACCGTCTACGTGCTGATTTATCTCCACGTGTTGCGAGAATTCCGTCTCTTGGGAGGAACTTTCACAACTATGCATCGTCAGAAACTTAGGAGTATACAAAGCCCAGGGAATAGCTCGAAACCTTCGCTTTTTTCCGCTCTCATGTTTTTTCTTCGAGACGTGCGGGCGTTTTTTTTCCCACAATGCATTTCCTCTGGTTTGGGGAGCCGTGGAAACGGAACGGATTCTGCGTCGACGGAAGCGAATTCAAATCAGGAGACATCTAGCGACGAGCGAAAGACTGAGTCGCCAGGTTTACATGTGGATTTGGAGAATAACCTGGGCGATGCTGGGTTCCACGCTTCGAACCTTGAGAATTTTCAAAAACGACAGAAACTCATTGAAAAACAAATGAAATCAATCTTTGTTTATCCCATAGCATACATCTCCATTTGGCTTTTTCCCTTTATTTTATATTGCACACAATTCAGCTTCGAGCGAACTCATGGACCAGTGGTATGGCTCAATTGCCTTTGTGCATTTATCCAACCGCTAATGGGCGTTGTGGACTCTCTGGTCTTCTTCTACAGAGAACAACCATGGAAGTACACCATCATGAGAAATTTTGAGAAAGAAAATGAACCCAAGCTCGATCTCATATTAGCTCCTGGAGCAAGCACGAGAGATTCGGAGTCCATCACAACATCTGCTCGTTTCACCAAAACTTCTTTGGCCCTAAGCATGTATGTTGACTTGAGCCAATACTCGAAGCGGAGGCAGTTGATGTCGCATTTTCATTTTCCATTGATGCAGCTTCCCAGCGAGGAAAACATAGCCAAATTCAAGGCGGATCATTTCAAGCAGAAAATGGACGTCTTACGACATATGACAAACAAAGAGAAAGACGATGAAGTTAAGGGCATTCATTCGGGGAATATCGATGGTTTGCAGGCGAAACACGATTTCTCCAACTTATTGAACGGCAACACTTTAATTGATGATGATCGCCAAAAACTCGATGGGTACTCTCTCAGTTTTCAAGATGGGAGCAAGAAACAGTCGCTGGGCTCGTTCAATTACTCCGGTGGAGAACGACGCCCAAGCATGGCTTCCAATTCCAACAAATCTGCAAGATCACGTCGTGTTTCTATGTTCGACGGTCATGCACCGATTCCTGAGGACGCATCATTTGGGAAATGTGGCACAAAAGCAACAAAACAAGTCCCGATGAAGTCAGTTGGCACATCAGAGTCAGCTGAAGATGACGAACTTGATCTCCTAGATTTTTTAGGAAGACGCCCAAAATAAACTAGGCGAATCCTCAACAACCTTTGCAAGTGTGACAAACTATCCAACGAGAATCAAGATAAAACAAGCTGATCTATGATGAGAATGCAGAGCTTCTCATAGTTATCTTTCCAGGACACTGCCGTCACGTCATGAAGATCATCATCTTTCACAAAGGGCTCATTCTGACACATATCTCAATAACAGCAGATACACAAACCACCTTCTGCTAATCAAATAAAATCATCATTCACAATTAATTCCAGTCGCATCAGATTACTTCTCTTTACTTATAAAACTTGGCATTGACGCTGGAAATGTCATCCCACATTAATTATAGTTAGTTTTACATTTCAATTATTGTTTATTGTATTTGATTGCATTCGCGTCATGAGTCCTTATGAGTCTTCTTTCTTCCTCTTCGGGAAAGTTAAGCTTTTTCCACGAACATCTCTTCCGCCTTCATGGAATCAACTTCGCCCTCTTCCTCATTGTCATCAATCTCCTCCTCGTAAATTGTGTCTCTGTCAACGTCGAAGTCTGCGCCTCTGTTCTCTGGGCCAAGAAATGTCACGATCAAAACATATCCGAACACACAAGCGATGAAAATGCTCATCACCTTGGAATAATCGTATGCCTCTTCACCTGATGCGGTGATGATTGGAAACCTCTCACCGATTGTCGACTCAATGGTTGAAGAAGCCGATGAAGCCATGTTACCTAATTGGTAAGACAAACCAACAACTAATGATCTATAAGCTGGTGGAGAAAGTTCTGACAAGAAAACTGGAATCACACCCCATGCTCCTTGCACACCACATTGCATGAAGAATGCACCAGCGTTGATGGCCGAGCTTCTCAAGTAAGCCCAGGGGTAGATCATTGCTCCACCCAAGATTACCGCACAAATGATGGTCAACCTTCTGCCAACGAAAGTAGAGGCATGGCCACAAATTGTTCCCCCAAAAATGGCTCCTAAATTAGCAACAGCATTAGTAACTGTCGACCTATCTTCCCCGAATTCAAGTTGCTTCGAGAGAAGAGTAGGGTACAAGTCTTGCGAACCGTGGGACATAAAGTTGAAGCCGGCCATCAATAAGACGCAGTAGATCATAGTGAGCCAGTATGTTTTGAAAATTCGTTTGGCATCGTCACTGATCTGGTACCATTTGAGGTGGCTTTTGAGTTCCCTCTTGGCCTCAGCGTCCGCTCTTTGTCGACGATATGTGTCTGTTTCTGGAAGGCACAATCTCCAGATAATGAATAGGACAGGAGGACCGGCCGCGAACCAAAACAAGGCTCTCCATCCATGCGGTGAGTTGGGGGTGATAGCTCTATTGAAAATGACAGCTAGAAGGTATCCGAATGCGTAACCTTCTTGGAAAATACCAGATAATACACCTCTGCAAGCCACGGGAGAATCATCCAAAGACGTAGCCAAAGAAAAACCGTAAACACCCCCCATAGCTACACCAAAGATAGCACGCACACCCAAAAACTGCTCGTAAGTCTGAACAAACCCTGTTCCAATCTGAAGCACCACCAATAAACTCAAGTTAATAATATAAGGCCATTTTCTGCCGTAACGGTCACCCCAGTAACCGAAGAGTAATGCGCCTACCGACCTTAACATGAGCACTAACGTAATACCCCACGTGACATCTTTCACACTCTTATTAAAAGTTTCTGCCATGTTACTGGCATTCAAGGAGACAGCGAAAAAGTCAACTGAGTCCCACGTCCATGCGGCGAAACCCATGAGGAAAAAATTCCAGTTTCTCAACGACATGTGTGACAACTCTCCGAACGGGTTGAGCATCTCGCCCCAAGTGTATTGTGCCCTTTCTTCCTTTGTCACAAAAAGTGTGGAAAACCTTGTGGCTAGGTATTTTTTTATTGACCGGGTGGTCAAAGAGGGAGGTCTCACTGCATTCTTGTTGTGGTTCCTGACGAGCTCCGAGTGCACCGAAGACGTTAGTGAGCGAGACATAATATTATTCGTCCTGGCGGGGGATCAGGGGATTGTGGAAGTAATTAAAAAACGAACGGCAGTATCAGAATCTGGGAAACGTGTCATTTTTATGTTGACCCAAAGCCGCCTGTTGGGAATGCCGTGCTTCTGATGTTGTCCCCCAAAAAGAAACCTAAAGTTGCACATCACGATGCACGTCAACCCCGCAATTTTGCAGTTTCGCTTGGATTTTTATGCACTAATCAAGGTTCGGCTTTTTTCACAGATGCAGTCGCGTGCAGTACAGCCGCATGCAGTATAGCTGAGTTCGAAGGTGACGCACGCTCAATGCAACCTTGCGATAAACTTAGCGATAATCGATAGACCCAGGATTTCCCCACAGACGGCCGCCACCCAGAACGACAGCCAGGGACGGGCTTGTGAGGTTGCTTTTGCGGTCTGGAGGGGGTGTGTTTCAACCCGTGGTCCATCATCAAGAGTCGGGCTCACAGTTGGAAGAGCTCACAGCAAAGGATACAAGCAGCGAAACTCAACAACGGTCCAATGGCACGGGATCATATGAGGTCTCAAGAGCACGTACATCAACAATGCCGTGTTTGCTAAACATCAGGAAGCGGAATAGAAACTACGCTGGTTTTCAGGCCTGCTTTCAATTCATTGGGGAGACTCTTTTGGTGCTTTGAGTCGGGCCGCCCGAATCTTTAGCCGCCCGGCTCCCGCCGGCTCTCATGGAAATCCCATCAAAAGAAATCACAGGGAGAGCCACACAGTGGCTTTCCAGACAGGCAGTGACGCTCGTCGGTGGAAGTGTCCGTCTCCAGGCCGCTCCTTGAAACCTTAAATCAGGATTGAAACGTGGGCGACGCGTTCGGCGGCCGAACGAGCCGTGCTTGTAGTTGCCTTGAAGTATCGCGACAAGTTCTCAAACTGTGCTAACGCACCCTGTGCTGTCTTGACACGAAAGACACATGTTCACATACACCTTTCCCAATCCCGGTGAGCCTGTCTTGGTGCGAGGCTTTATAAAAATACGGCAGGCTTCACCCTAAATCTTGGAGCTAACATCAGATTGTGTGCCAAAATCTGCTCAGACAGTATCCCCTTGTTCACACGTCTCTGTTCGCTTCGGGTGACGGCTCGCCGGATCGAGATCGGACAAAGTTTGCCTAAGCCGCACGAAACATCTGAGCGACTAAATGAAAGAACCAGGCATCCCATTTTCGGTGCGAGGCCTTCAGTACGAGACAATCAGGGTGGTACGATTGGTTGGTGGTGAAGGCATGAAAGTACGAGGGCCGTGTTCTCTGTGCTGCTAACCTTCAAGGCCTGCAGGACGGCATATGTTGTATGCAGCGTGCTCGCAGGTCCACCCACTTCCTGGCTCTTATCAGAATCGGAATTACGCGGAGGCTAGAACCTTCGCAAACCAGTCCGTGTGAGTTTGCGACAAGTGTCTTGGAGATTGGCCGTATTGCTGCGTGACTTTTGCCGACGTTTTTCCCGAAGCGAAGATATGGACAGATGGCTGACCACATCGTCCGATTCCCAAGCGGGGCCTTTAGCGGGGAAAAACTCGGAGAATGTCGGGCGTGAGGCGGGGGCGCTTATCTTCTTGCTTTCGTATGAGCTTTCGCTGGTCAAAAGGCTAGCCACATGTCATCGGATCCAATTACAATAGAGGCATTCATGGTCAAATAACGCAAACGTTGCTGTCCCCTTCCTGGGGCGAAAAGATCAAATTGGCGGATGTCGCTGAATGTTAAGCTTACTAGCCACAGCAACAAACAAGACTGACTGAACCGTAAAAAGAGTAATTACCCTTTTTATGGCCCGCTTTAGGTTCCTGGAGGCAGACGTGCTCACACAGAGCCCTAGCCAGAAGAATTTTTTCATGGCGTGTCTCTGCTCTCAAGTTCGCTGATTGTGCTATCTTGCCGCTAACAAGACGTAGAATGAGCACTTTCGATCGTGACATTTTTCACGCTCCAGAACGCATCTTGACGAGAAAAAGCCGTCGCCATCAAGCACGAATTTGATCCTTCATGCAGACATTGGTTTGATCGGGAATACAGTGCTTTGGATCACCTACAACTTGCCCGCCTCGCTGTTTCCATATCCACACCAATTAAGATGAGTTTTAACGTTCCTGTTTCAATATCCATACCAATTAAGATGAGTCTGGAAGTTCCTGTTTCAATATCAACATCAGTCAAGATGAGTCCTAACATTCTTGTTTCGCTAATTCTGGGTCCGAAAAAGAATCCTAAATATGCCCCACAAATATTTCCTCGGCCTCGACAGAATCACTCATAACTCGCTTCTCGTGGTCGCCAATTCCCTCTTCATGGACCGTTCCTCTATCGACACCAAGTTCTGCGCCTCTGCTCTCGTACCTGACGAAAATTTCGATGAAAAGACACCCAAACACACAAGAAAAAAGTGTGCTTTTCACTGTAAAACACTCGTATCCTGGCTCACCAGAACTAACGTGGTAGGAAACCTCTCGCCAATGGATGACTTCATATTTGATGAGGCTGAAAAGGTCAACTCCTCGCTCCGATAAGTCCATTCCTCAGTAAAAGGTCTATAAGTGGGCGACAAAAACTCAGATAAGTGTATTGGGTGGAGTGCCGATACTCCTTTCACTCTTTCTGCAAGAAAAAAGTGCATGCGCTATTCGCTGAGCTCTTCAAACTAGCCAAAGAAGAAGTCATGGCTTGGCCCATTGCGACCACACACATGGTTGGCAGCCCATTCCAATCAAAGCAGAGCAATTGCCACTGACAGTACAAGTAAGCAGGCTCCCAAGCAGGCATTGAAGTTGGTCACTGTTGATCTGTCGGCGATAAACTCACAATAATAGGAAAGAAGCGTGGGGCACAAATCCTGATAGCCGTGCAAAGTGAAATTGAACACGACAATTAGCAAGACACAATAGATAATGGTAAGCCAGTATGTGCCAATGAATTATTTAGTGTCGTCGCATAATTGATGCCACCTAAGATGAGATTTCTGCCTTCTTTAGGTGGGCAGTCGGCTGTTCACTAGCGATGGATCTCCGTATCTAGGAGCCATCAAGTCCAGATAATCCAATGCACAAGGGGCGTGGAGAGAGCAAAAACAATACGTCTCATTCGTGAGGCGAGTTGTAAGAGATGGCTCCATGGAAGTTCACAACCAAGATGTTCTCAAAGTAACAAACTTGCTGGAAACTACCGGACAAAACATCTCTTCATGCGACAAGAAAACCTTCCAAAGGCTTGTTTGGTAAGAATTCAAACGCAGCTCCTTTAGCGACACTGAAAAGAGAATGAGGGCCTAAACGTGCTAGATGTTCGAATGAAGCCTGTTTCAGTGAGCAAAGCAACCGACAAACCCCAAAGGTAGAGCCACGTTTTTCCAGGCCAGTTGCACCAGGAACCGAAGATCAACCCGCCGGCGGAATTCTACATCAACACTAAAACTCTACATCAAGTGCTTTCGTTCACACTCGTATTGAGTAATTCTGCTTAGTTACTCGCGGTGGAGTTAACCGCGACATGAGCAACTGAGTTCCGTGTCCACGCAGCAAGGTCGAAGGAAGACAATAGAAGGTTTATAACGCCATGCGCCGCAGCCCATCGGATGTGTTGAGCGTCTCATTACACGCACGCTGGGCACTTTTCTCCTGTCACGAATAGAGCTGATAGCCTCGTGAAGAGGTGCTTCTTTGTTGATCGCGAGGCAAGAACCATTCGAAAATAGCGCACTCGGTAAGTTGGTGTGCATCCCAGGGCCGCGGGCCAACGTCTGCAAACGTCAGCATGCAGTAAGAAGTGATCCTGTCCGCGGAAAGGACCCGATTGGTCATGTGTACATGCGTGCCGAATGCAACCCCGCGATACCATCCCGGCTATTCTTGCCATAGGCGTCACAGAAGTTCTCCACTCAAGACGGGAATTTCTGGCAGTCTAGTGAAGCACGTGCCGTCTACACGCCTGAATTCAGAATTAATTTTGGTGCTTGCGAATTGGAGCTTCCAAGGGCATGGATCAGCTCGGCCTTCCATTGTTCTAAGCGGGGAAGAAAGGCCCAAAATAATGCGTTCTGCGCAAGACAAGATTGAATCTGCTTGCTTTGTGTTTGAGCCTGCGCGTGGAGCAGATACTTGACGTTTTGCCGCATTTTTTGAGTTTTCGTGGCTTTTTCGATGGTGTTCGTGCTGGAAGCTTAAATTCGTGTCCTCTGGAACAACCAGCGGAAGCAGCGTTTTGCCCTGATAATATGTGGAGCTCAAACTCCTGACAAACACACAGGAGTAACTCGATGCTACATGGCACATTGTGGATGAATGCCCATTCAGTCTAAGCTTGACTAGCTTGAAGTCTATGGTGTTGAACCCAATAAAACAACAACCGAGTCTTGGAGAAACATGGCACCAGCACATTTCTTCGTCGCATCTCTTTATCACAATTCTTTTCCATCAGCGTCATCGCAAAGCAACAACAAGTATTGGGTCTGTTTCGCGTCCAAAGCAAGGTTTTTTTTGATGTGTGTAAGAGCTTGCTCTGAACGCATCGGACTCTTCAGTGGAGAGCACCTTCACACCTGCAGAACAATCAAAAAGATTCGCGGCTTGAAGTTGTGTCAGGTACCCGAAAAGACATTCCTGTCTCAATACTAGACGCTTCTAAAACATGAAATGAGCGTCTATGCGAGGAGACTAGTTTCCCCCGCTAGCCCTATTGTCCTTCCTCTCGGTGGCACGCACCAGGAGCTTTTTTATTTGAGTGCTGGCTCCATGGTGGAAGCAAAAAAAGAAAAAAGCCGTCTCCACAATTCCAGCCCCAACAGTCACACGCCCCACACAGGCAAAGCTCAAAGCTCTGATTGTGCCGCTAGCGCTACGCTACTGGACCTACACGGGATTGCGATCTTCGAAGTCCTGCTCCAGCTAAATGTCCCACTTGGCGTCTTGTCTGATGATCCGTCTGGAGGTGACAAAATGTGTGCACCAACAAATGGCAGCCAGGCCTGCTTTCTACCAAAGCTAAAAGGCTCCATTCCCCGCTTTTATTTTATTTTGTCTGTCTGTAGGTTTTCTCACCTTCGTTTGGTGCATTTTACTTTTGGTAAACCCGCAACCATATGTGGAGATCTACCCCAGACTGAATCCAAAGCGGCCAAAGACACTCGCAGATGTGACCGCTGCATTCACCGAGCTCGCAGCGTCGGGAAGGGAGAAGAAAAAAAGAAATAAAAAACGGGAATAGAATGGAGAAATCGTGTGAACGTGCGAGAAAAGCGTCGAAGCTGGACCAAAGAGCTGTGACACGGCCCTTCTTGAATTACTGGCATCTGTGAAAAAAAAAAGTCTTTCGTTGAGCCGCTAGCAAGTTTCTTTTTTTTTTTCGGAGTCGGAAATATCGCCCCAGTTTCCGACACAAACCCGAGCTGCAAAATTCGCAGTGCTCGTGGCAACGGCTTTAGTCACAACCCAGCAACCCAGACATCACATCTCAGGGGAAAACCTAGCGAAGAGGGAGGGAAAAGAAGCAAAAAAAAAAAAAAAACAGGACAAACAATTAGTTGTGTGGTAAAAGACGTTCTTATACATTCAGTGCTCCATTTCCGTTCCGTCATTTTGTTCCGAAACCTCTGATTCCGCTTCTGTGAGAGTTCACCATGTCCTCTTCTCTAAGCTCCAGAGATGTACAAATGTCAGGCTCAACGGCCTTGGAAAACCAGTCGACGTCATTCTCCCATGATAAAAATCCTGAGGGAATCCCCAGTGAAAAACTGCAGCCGAAAAAATTTATTCAAAGTGACGCTGGCGATGGAACAACGGCCTCAGACCAATACGTGCACGGCTTCCGCCTAGCACTCATTCTTCTCAGTGTGGTGATTTCTTTGTTCATCGTGGCACTCGACCAGACGATCGTTTCCACGATCTTAACCGTGGTGAGTGACGAGTTTGACTCCTTTTCGAAGGTCGGCTGGTTGACCTCAGCTTTCATGCTCCCGATGGCGTGCTTGGCGCCGCTGTATGGGAAGATTTCCATTGCGTTCGGCCGCAAGTATACTCTATGCGTTGGCATCGTCATTTTTGAAATTGGATCTCTTGTTTGTGCTCTTGCAAATAGTATCGACATGCTCATTGGCGGCAGAGTCATCCAAGGTATTGGCGGCGGCGCAGTGCAGGCGATGGTCGTCGTCATCCTATCAGAAGCTGTCCCGATTGATAAGCGCTCTTTGGCAATGTCTTTGATCGGGATCACGTTCTCTGTGGCATCCGTATCTGGACCATTTATCGGTGGTGCTTTTGCCTCTCATGTCACTTGGAGATGGTGTTTTTACATAAACTTACCCTTGGGCGCCGTTGCCTTGGGGCTCATGGTTTTATTTTTCCATCCGCCCCGGCCTCATGGCCAAATCAGAGCCAAGTTGGCGAAGATCGACTATTTGGGCACGTTTCTCATATCTTGCGGATTGGTATTGGTTTTGCTCGCAATAACGTTTGGCGGCAACGAGTATCCCTGGCATTCGGCTGCCGTCATTTGTCTCTTCACTATTGGAGGTGTCATTTTGGTGTTTTTCGTTTACTACAACTTCTTCATCTCGAAAAATCCACTTATTTTGAAGGACTTCATCACAAGGCCTCAGATCGTGGCATCTGGGTTTAGTGCCTTCTTCAACTTTGCATATTTTATGAGTTTGGTGAATTACCTCGCCATTTATTTTCAGGTCATCTTCAACGCCTCTGCATGGAAGTCTGGTGTCGACTTGCTACCCTTGGTGATCAGCGTGTCATTAGCATCGGCCTTCAACGGAATCTTCATCAGGTATACGTATTTCGTCAAGATTCCCATGATGATCTCGGGAATTTTGTCACCCATAGGTGTTGGCATTCTTTTAGTCTTGGGAAGAAACACAAGCACCTCAACCACAATAGGGTTGCTTATTCCCACGGGGGTTTCTGTCGGACTTCAGTTCCAAAGCTCGTTACTCTCTGCTCAATTAAAAGCACCCGGCCATATTCCAGGATCCATGATTTTGGTCACTGTTTTCGTCAATTTCATGAGAACGATGGGCGGTGTCATCGGGGTGGTCACCTCACAGTTGATGCTTTTGAACAGGGGCGCTCTGTATATATCTCAAGCGATCAAGGAGAATCCAGACGTCACGGCACTTGCTTCAGTTCCAGCGAAAACGTTGCTCTCGTCTCCAAGCACGATTTGGCTGCTTCCAAGCAATGCACGCGACCTTGTTTTGGATGCGTTCATGAAAGCATTGAAAGATGTTTTCTACTTAGATTTGGCCTTTGCGTGCTTGACCTTAATTTCGGCATCGATAACAACTAATAAGAGAATACCTAAAGGCGATCAGATCTCACATTCTGATCAGAAAAAAAGTCACCTTTTAAAGGATGGGGAAGAAGAGGCAAACCTGGACTCAACTTCGATAGAAGGTTCAAGCGAGAAATTACAGCAGGCCAAGGACGATGGAGATCGTGAAACCAAATAACATACAGCATTAACATTAGAAATCATAACAAAGTCAGGATCAAGTGAGCCTTCAAAATCTAAATGCTTTAAAGATGTTTACTTATATCGTTCAAATACTGGCGGATGTGAGTGTTGAGTTTCGCCACTGCAGACTCAGTATTGCGAGACTCGATTTCGAAGTCCAGCTTGATTTTCTGGATCTGGGCTTCTATCTCACTATTCTCTTTCCGCGTTCTATCAATTCTCTCCTGTTTGACCTCTCTGTCTTTCGTCAATCTATCGTACTCTAGCTCAAGCCCCTGAAGTTTCTTCTTAGCGCTTTGCTCCCTCTCCAAAGCCTGCTGGCGTAGCTTTGCAATTTTCTCTTCCGATTTTTGGAATTGTCTCTTGACCCTTTCAAGGTGTACCGTCAACTCATCCGATGTTTGATGTTTGCTGCCGAGTTCATCGTTCTGACGAGCAAAGTTTTCCCTTGCGTCTTCCAGCTTTGTCAAATCGTTGGTTATTTCTTGCACGATCTTAATAAGGTTTCGTAGTTCGCCCTCCACGATTTGGATCGACTGATGAGTCCTCGTCTTGTTCCGTACCGAGAGCTCGTGATCTCGGAGTTGCTCCTCCGCTGTTTGCGAGTTCAGTTTCAAATCTGCAACCACTTGTCTCACGATAGCTGGATCAGCAGAGGCGTACCCCTCGATCTTCTTGAGCTCTCGCTCAGATTCATTGAGGAGGAAATGCTGATCCTCGAGTTTTTCGATAAGCCTGGCTTTAGTTTCCTTGTAATTGATATGCTCTTTTTTGAACACCTCCTGGGATTTCTGTAGCTTGATTAGTTCTTGCTCTAGTTTCGAGTTGTATTTGTGTAGTTGTGAGAGCAAGGTTTTCTGGTGGGACCCTGAGCTGCCACTGCTTTGGCCAGCTCCATTTTCCTCTCGTAGCCTGTCGTTTAATTTATCGATTCTGTTTGCCAAATCAACATTCTGGTCTTCAATGGTCCTGATTTCCTGGACAGCCTCCTCGGATTCTCTCGCTAGATGCTCACACTCACGCAAGTGCTCTTCTCTGAACCGAGCAAAATTTATCACGCCACTGAGTACCCGTTGTGTCCGGAGCGCGTCGGGCCGCATCAAGTCCATTAGCGTGAAATCTTGGATTCCACACTTCTGCAAGAACATGTTGACTGCTCTGAAGAAAACCACGACCCCCACTGCATCGGCGGTATCGTCAGAGTCACCTTCATCACCACCATTTGAGATTTCCTGGTTTTCGGCACCACGAGCCAAGGTCGGGTGACTTTGCTTGAGCAAAGACCTCGTCGTGGACACACAATAGTCTGAGGAAAAGCCAATAAACGTATCCAAAATCTGCTCGAACAATTTGCGGATATAGGAACCCGATGGCCTAGAGACAAGCTCCTCGCTTGCATCAAAATCGCATTCTTGCAAGCACTGAGATAGCTCTTTGAAGTCAAGTAGGGGGAACTCGTCGTTGGTGATAAGGTTGTTCCTTGTGGAGTGGGTCAGATACCCAGCCCCAGGCCGAGTCGCGATGTGTCGAGACATGGACGCCATGAATTCAGGAATATGTTTTATGTGTTGCGCTTTGAGTTCTTCCTCACGAGGCCTTTCTTGTATCTTGGCTGTAGGACGCCAGCCGTGAATTCTAGAGCCAAAACCTCGGTGATGGCACCTCCGGGAAGCTTTGTTTATGTTAGTTACGTCAGGAATGTACGGGTGTACGAGGACGTGCGTGCTTGTTTTCAGTTCCCGTGCGATCGAGGTCAGGAAAGCGCGTCCAGCCGAGCTGCAAAAGGGGCGGAATTGGCGGCCAAAGAACACTGTGGGGAGCAGCCCTGACGAGATAGGAGGCAAATCGGAAAAAGCCGGGGAGCCAAGCCTTCAGCGGAGGGCAGAGACACAGCTCACTTTTTTCCCACATCGAAAAACAGCAGAGAACCAAGGCGAGGATTCTTCTCCAGCAGCTCTCCTCTGATTCCATACTGGGCGGCTCCGCCCATGCGTAGAAACAGTGAGGCGTTAGTTTTGCTACAGATGTGAGTCGTGTGTTCTGAACGAAGCGGCGCCTAGCCTGGCTCGGGTAGTAAGGGGAACCAGCGGGTCCAAAAGATCCCTGACCAGGATTATTCAGTCTTGTGCTTCTTCTTCCAAACGCTGGCTTGAGCTACTTTGCGGCGGCAGCGGGACTTATTGGCGCTGTGCTGAAGTTCGCACGGGAGTGTAAGCGCTTGTTGCCGGGGGGCCGCGTGCGCGCTGGCAAGGTAGAGGAGCCATGTTCACTGAAGATCCGGGCAAAGGATGACAGTCCGTCCAGCATTGGTCTGATATCTCCTCCTTCCTTTGTTGTCTCAAATGCTTTAACTTACGTTAGCTTGCAGTTACCAAAGATGTTGCTCAAGACCTGTTGTGCTCGTCACTCTGGTAAGTATGCAGTTATGATGAGAGGTTCTGGAAGCAGCGCCACGGGTAATACGTGTTGTGCCAGGCTGAATCAACAGGCATGCTCCTGACACATGTTTCCGGCGTGAACTTATAACATGCAAGCATAAAGATGGCTGACGCTGTTTGAGCCCTAGAAGGGCGTTACTCACTGTACCCAGATCTAGACCTGTGACAACTTCTTCAGCTAGTCACACAATTTCATACATTATCAAACCATGTGTCCTTTTTACTTGACCTCCTCGAAGCACAACACTTAGTGTGACCGGTGGTCGCTGTGCCCAATAATCTCGTGCTTCATTTATATGACCCGCTCCTCAATCGGGCAGGTGGCCACGTGTTCGGGCCAGAAATGGTGATGGATTTTTATCTCCATGGCTTGAGAAACAGGCGGCTCGCATCACGGATGAGACAAAAGATGGCACCTGCAACAAGTCTAAACAATCCTAGTAATTTGTTTCGAAGCGAGATTTACCCCGAAGGATGCAACGCACGTGAGTTTTTTTTTCCGTACCTAGCTTAGGGCGGCGTTAGTACACTTGAAAAACATTTAATCTTATTTAACCTTGTTTCAGCCATATCACAAATGCGTCCAGCTATTGCAACTGACAACATCCATCATCAGACAGCGTGCCGAGAATGAACGATTGGCTAACCTTTTGCCAAGGGCGCAATTCTAAACAGACGAAGTTGTACCCTCTCTTTTACGATAGACACCTTCTTCAGCAGTTAACGAGAACAGCCTCCCGAGATACAGAAGCTAGATGGGAGACAACAAACGCGCAAAGGAATTCAAATTGTGCCATTCCCAAATGTGAAAATTCTGGCTCTCTCATTCGTCATTCCTGTTCGAGTTCGATGAGTTGTTCAACGCACTCACAAGCAATCAATTGAGCGGTTTCGCCAGCAAAATGATCAACTCACAGCAAAAGCCTTAAAATGATGGGGTTTGGTTGATTAGTGTGTTGAAAAGATTGACAGAATGCTGAAAGATGCTCCAATTCCCTCTTATGGTCATCTGTGGTCGTGCTCATTCAACAATCGTTTGCTTCCTCTAAAACTTTGGCAGTTAACCACAAAATTGATTTTCACTAGTTCGGTCTTCCGAGAGAAGCGGTCACAGACTCGAGCCGTTTCGAATAAAGAGGATTCGGACATAAGCTAGGCAGCATTTCACGAGGTAGCTCCCATGGCTCTCTAGTTTGAGCTTCGCTCTCAGACCCAAGAAAGCTCCGTTCTGGATTGCCTGGCGCCGCATTTCCAATCCGAGACAACTCCTGTCAAGAATAGAATGAGACCACGAGAATTGAGCATGTAGCGATGGCGGGCCAGAAGCACGATTTTCGTCGGTACAGAAGACCTGTCCCAGATTACATCTTGTGAATAAAGAGGTGTAGGACATCTAGTGATCATCTGCCACTTGATCCTTTTACACTCTTTCTGCTGTCCAGATTGCACCTCTGCAAACTAACTTAATGGTTTCCGTAAGCAAAATGTAAGGCACGGCTTTCTTAGCATCATTTTCCACCGCGGTGTCCAAATGCTCTAGCTCGTCATCTCTGAAAGTACTGATCATATCCTTCAACTGAGAAAGCTCGGGTGACGCGCGTGCTGCTTCGGTCAATTGCTCAGTCGAAAGTAGTTCGCCCGTTTTTTTATCGAAAGCATCAATTTTATATTGGTTCATAAGTACTCGGAGTTGCTGATTATAGTGCCCACCAATGACTGTCTCAACTGCAACCGTGCATGCCATTGCGGCTTCTTTGCTAATGAGAGCTGTTCCAGCACCCATAGCAACTGCTCCGATTTTCCATAAGGGTGTAAGCAAAGATGGTCTCACTCTCCTTTCCGTCTGAAGACGATTGAAGGTATCGTGATGATATATTTCTTGTTCCCACATATGCTTCAAAATAGGCTTCAAGTGGGGAGACTTTGCGGACAAGACACCGTACTGGCCCATGTAAATGTAATTTGCTCCTAACTCGCCAGCTTGGTCTACCCTGATAACTCTATCAAGGAACGCTTTTTGAGCTTTGGACATTGCTCCGTACTCCACATCCTCCTGCTTGGTGGCACCGCTTTTCTGTTTCGGAACAGGCGCACTCGCCTTCGACAGGGCTCTCCTTATGGCTAAAGGTAAACGACCAACTTTGCATGGCGTGTTCTTTGCTAACATGATATGTCTTTGAAAAAAAAACCTGATGAAGGCCTGAGATCTCTGCACCTGAAGTAATCGGCAAATCCAGGTTTGAGTAGTGCAATCCTCCCACAAACGAAAATAGATTGCCACATCGCATGATTTCCGACACTTCGCACACACGCGCCCGCGACATCCGAACGAGTCTCGTACACTCCGATCTTCTCAATCATACGTAAGTCAAGAAATATCGTCACTATTTATTAATCAGCATAGGTGTCGAAAGTACCCATCATTGCAATGCCAATATCGAATGGCAACTCTTGTGTATCTCTTGAGTTGGCAACAGGCTTGTTTTCATTCAGGCAAACTCGTAAATGACGTAATAGTCTGTTAGGAATTTCCTTTACAATGAGCCACTCCACAGGAAATATCCCTTTCCAGCGACTAGACTCCACCCAAATATCACTAGCCTGTGTAAAGTCAATAGCACTTTTCATCTTGGCTACCCCGCAAAATTTGGCGGAGCTGTTGACTGAGAAGAACAAGTAGACTCCGCCTTGTGTTTCGCGGAAGGCTTTGTCAAGACGCTTATTTCCAAGCTCCGTTGACGCCCATATACCGTGTCGCATAGACGCCTGAACATCGAGACTACTATATGATTTAATTACAAAAAACCTCGCATTTTCGCAAACGTCGAAGCGTTCTCCATTTGAGTCAAAAAATTCTCTCTTGAAAGTAGTTTGACTAGGCGGCAAATCGGGCAGTCCGAAATAGTCACTATCTTCAGGCCAAAATCCTTGTGATTTCGAAGAAGCCAACGATATTGACGACGGGAACGAGTCGGTATTTGTGGGGGTTTCTTCGAAATCCTCGATGACGGCGGGGCTCATTCTGGATGTAGCATCCCAATACGGAAATTTATCCTTCTGCGCCCAGATATTTGGAGCACAAACTATCTCAATACTCTTTGTATAGTCTGCCAATCTGGTGAGCTTGTCTATCTGTCCAATTGTAGCGGCGGTGCATGGGTATTGAATTCTGGATTTCGGCGGAACCTTGAAGATGATCAAGCTCGATTCAAAAAGCAGCAGCATTTAAGTGACCCGGCTGGAAAAGAATGAGAAGTCACTTGAGAATATTTGGAGGAAAGTAAAGCTTTGACGGAGAAGGGAGAAAACGTTTTGAGGTTTCAGTGTATCTCTGTACCTATCTCTCAGTCAGGCGGCTCTGTCACAAACAGGAATGGCTTGTTTTCTGTGAAGTTTCTTGAAGGAGCGTATCCCCCGAAGGAGTTTTGTGTCGGTCAGTGTAGGTTTGTTACAGTGAGTGGTTACAAAATAGAGACAGCTCTCGAATTCCGGGCTAAAGTTGGTTCACAAAAAGTGAAAGGGTTACTACAAGGGTTGGACCGAGCCGCCCTTTTATAAGCTGGAGCTTCGTGGAGCGGATTTGCAACCATCTTGCTGCCACAGATCCACTGTGCAGTATTTACGTATACGTGGGAAAGCTCATGGGCCCAAGGAACAGTAGGAGTGGAGTAAAAGAATATTTTCTCACTACTCTTCTTTTTGTGGGCGGGGTAATACAAAACGCGCACTTAGAAAGAGCTGTTGCAAAAACGACGGTATGAGACAACCGATACTACCACACGCCCGACATGTCACAGCTATCAAGGGTGCATCGGTGCTGCGGTGCTGCGTCTTAAGTGGAGCTGGGGCGACGGCGCAGAAGAGAAAGGGTGCGAGCGCGCGATGGGGCCTTGGGCCCAGGCTCCCAGGGCAGGAGGCCGAGAGATGGGGTAGCAGAGTCTTGATACTTCCAGACGATCCCTGCAAGAAAGTTGTGCCACGGTCCCGTGAATGACTCCGAACGTAAGCCAGAAAGAGAGAGAGACGACGACAGAAGAAAGAGCTCTCAGGAAACAGCGTAAGTCCGAGGAGCGATGCTTTCTTTTGCCAGTCAATGTATCCAAAGTGAGTATGCCCGTCATAAAGCGGTGGATGGTTGAAACCCTTGGCGAGCAATTACCCGACGACGATGTTGCAGTGGAATTTATTTATGAGCTTTTGGTTGGAGCGGAGAACCACGAGCCCGATATCAGGGCCATCCGAGAGCAAATGAATGATTTCTTGGGAAAGGAGAAGAGCCGTGCGTTCTGCCTCAATCTATGGCGACTTCTTCTCAGCGCACAGCACTCATCTGATGGAGTGCCCCAGCAGTTGGTGAATGAAAGAAAGGCCAAGATCGAAGAGGACGAAAAAGCACGCAAGGAAGCCGACCTCATTTTGAAACAACTTCGGCCAAAACCCTCTTTTGCGAACAGAGACAGGACATCGAGATCCAAGGTCAGTTTCAAAGAAGTTGACGCAAGACCTGCCAATAGTGCCGCAACAGAGAACAACAAAGTGGGTAAGCGTAGTCGGAAAACAAATTACAATAGAGGCTAAGAGAGGGTGAAGGCGGTTGGAAGCTGAAAGGCAGACAAGGAATTGATGATGTCGAGGGCGCACAAACGAGGCTATCAAAGGCTTACAAATTTCTGACTCCGCAAGCAGTCTCTTAGAAGCCAGCTCGGATGGAGGCATGATTGAGCAGTTTCGCATAAGAATGTGAAGTAAATTGCTGATGAAGATGTTGCATGTTCTGAAAGTCAGTCTTGCAGATACATCAAGTCCAACGAGTTTATTTTCTGGTGCTGGTTTTGAAAGCCTCAAGTAATTGCGCCATTTGATTTGTACACTGCATTTTCTTTTTGGCGACTATATGGCTGAAAAGATCAAATCTCTGAAGGCGGGATCAAATTTGAGCTTTTCAGCCATATAGTCGCCAAAAAGAACATGCAGTGTACGAATCAAATGGCGCAATTACTTGAGGCTTTCTGTCCCACACACAAATTGAACTTTTTTGGATGTTACTTCGGCTTATCTGCCAGCTTTCCGGCGTATTTTTCCACGCAGGAGGCAGGCATCCACGCAATGTCGACAGCAAGAAATTATTCATCTCAACAAAACAATATAATTGGCAAAACAAGACAAATTGAAGCACGGAGGACTAGTCCAAAGCCGAAGCTGAAATTAGATCTAGGCCGAGTGAATTGTCGAGGAGACTTCAACATTATTTATCAACAAGCATGTCCGCAACATTTCCGCCATTTCCTCCCCGCCTTTTCGCCCCTCCACGCCCCTCTCCTGTCTAGCACCCTCATTATATTTCTCAAAGCTGGCGTGCACAGTCAAATTTTGATCAACAACTGCCAGGTGAGCAAAATCTAGATACGAGTGGGCCCGCAATCTCCGTTGAAAGTAACAGAAAACCACGAGCCAAGATGTCAGAGCCAAAGAGTCTGCATGAGCATCATCATCACCATCACCATCACCACCATAATTCAAACCACCAGTCACAAAATGAGAGTCTGCAAGGGGCCAGCGAAAATGCGAAGCAATCCTCGGGGAGTAGAATCGGTAAATACCAAGTTTTGAAAACTCTTGGCGAAGGTTCGTTCGGTAAAGTCAAACTAGCACAGCACTTGACCACCGGACAGAAAGTGGCTTTAAAGATTATCAACAGGAAAACGTTGGCAAAGTCAGACATGCAAGGAAGAGTTGAAAGGGAAATCTCTTACCTAAGGTTATTGAGACACCCCCACATCATCAAACTCTACGATGTGATCAAGTCCAAAGACGAAATAATTATGGTCATTGAGTTCGCTGGAAAGGAATTATTTGATTACATTGTGCAAAAGGGTAGAATGCCCGAGGATGAGGCAAGAAGATTCTTTCAGCAAATCATAGCCGCCGTTGAGTACTGCCACAGGCATAAAATCGTTCACAGAGACTTGAAACCGGAGAACTTGTTGCTAGACGACCACTTGAATGTTAAGATCGCTGACTTTGGTCTATCGAATATAATGACCGATGGTAATTTTTTGAAAACAAGTTGTGGCTCTCCCAATTACGCTGCCCCGGAGGTAATCAGTGGAAAATTATACGCTGGCCCTGAAGTCGATGTGTGGTCTTCTGGTGTCATCTTGTATGTGATGTTGTGCGGCAGATTACCTTTTGACGACGACTTCATTCCTGCTTTGTTCAAAAAAATCAGTAATGGTGTCTACACCTTGCCTAATTATTTGTCGCAAGGTGCAAAGAGCTTATTGACAAGAATGCTTGTGGTGAACCCATTGAATAGAATCACTATTCATGAGATTTTGGAAGATGAATGGTTCAAGCAAGGTATCGAGGAGTATTTGTTACCGCCAGACTTGTCGAAAACAAATCACAACAAAATTGAGGTGGATGAAGACGTAATCAGTGCGTTGACCATGACAATGGGCTACGACAGAGATGAGATTTTGAACGTTATTCACTCCTGTAACAAGCAACAAAATCCCCATCAACAGTCGAACGAAATCATCGATGCATACTTGTTGATGAAGGAAAACCATTCTTTGGTGAAAGATCTCAAGAAAAATAAGACCGAGAAAATGGAAACTTTTTTGTCGCAAAGTCCACCGCCCGCGTGGAATAGTAATGATGCAAGCAACGTGCCTGCTTCTCACAAAGCACCTGGGGTACAGCAATCATTGACCTACCAAACTTTAGCTACAGTGCCGGACTTGTCCACATTACCAAACTCCACTATTGCTATTTTGCCATCTTCACTTCCTTCAATCCATAGAGCTTTCATGATGCAACAAACAGATGCCGGGCAGGCAAAAATCAACCCAGTGTCATCTAAGAAACTGAAAACCAAGTGGCATTTTGGTATTAGGTCTAGATCGTACCCCTTGGATGTGATGGGTGAAATTTACAGGGCTTTGAAAAACCTTGGCGCCGAGTGGTCGAAGCCTACGGAGGAGGAGCTTTGGATGATCAGAGTAAGATGGAAGTACGGACCGTCGATGGTCGACGAAACCGCAAAGAATGGTGAATGCGTCCCTCCAGATTTAATGAAGATGAGAATACAATTGTTTCAATTAGAACCTAACAACTATCTCGTTGACTTCAAGTTCGATGGGTGGGAAAACTCGTCTGGTGAGCCTCCTGCGAGACAGGACGTTGATGAAATGAGCTCGTTCTCTGCATACCCATTTTTGCATCTTGCGACCCGTCTCATCATGGAGTTGGCTGTCAATTCTACACAAGCATAAATGAGAAGGCTCGTTTCAATTTAGTTGGTCAGAATGGCTGAAAGCATTGGTTGTCCAAAGGAGTCAGTTCGTGAGTGCAGAGATTTGAAGACTCGGTTTACAATTTTGACGCCCTTTGGTAGTTCAGGCGGTTGCTGAAGTGCGCCACGAAAAAGCACTGTTTAGTTCGGCTTCACTGGGTGAAGCCCAAGGACTTTTCCAATTACTGATTTCATGCGGCATTTCCCTTTTCGGAGCTTTACAAAGGGACTAAACACGTCCGCGAGTCACGGTCGCACACAAGGGCGAGGACAGCCCCTTCAGACTATGGCGCACGAGGAAGGAGCATGGGTGTCGCGGGAGGTGCTGGCGAGAAGTGTGCGAAAATGCACTGGAACACATGTGTGTGGAAGTGATTGCGCAGAGGAAAACTGGTCCCAAAACCAGTCTCCTTGCAACTGGAGAGTTACCTTTATGGTATCAACGACCCGTTGGCTGATGCGCTCGCGTGATAGCATTCGAGATCTGATTATGAGCGAGTGTGAACGCGATAGCCGTCGCAACCTCGTTGTCCCCCAGTGCCCCCTGTCCCGCACGAAATCCCCCATTTCTTGTATCGTCCTTCACATAGAAGCTCAATTTAACTAAATAGGCAGGTATGTAAACAGCAGAGAGGAGAGCCCGAAAAAACGAGAGGAGGAAAAGAGCTTGGGGAAAGTGAACAGGAAAAAAAGAAAAAAACACAACCAGGACGGAAGAAACACAAAAATACCTCCAAAGGCCCCCAGTTCTTGCAAGCTTACTTTCGGATTCAAAGCCCAGCGTTACGATTGCAGACTTAACTGACAGCGCTCTTTCAAAGTCAGTTTTTTTCTCTTTTTTGCCTCGTTTCTGGAGTCGGTTTCGGGCATACCATCACCACCACCAAAATCATTGTTCACGGGAAATTCTCACAGAGCAAGAAAAACTACTCCGACATCAAAAAGCGCCGAAAGCGATCAAGCGAAACACTACAATTCCCGCCGAGCAAAAGCTACACAGTGAAAGCAGATAATGAAACTGATAAACATCTTGGACCCTCAGCAGCTATCGGCCGAGGACTCGATCAAGCTCCACGAGGTCGCCAAGCTCATTTACAAAGCAAAAAAAACGACGATGTTGACTGGGGCCGGGATCTCTTGCAATGCCGGGATCCCCGATTTTCGTTCCGACAACGGCCTCTACAATATAGTCAAGGCCAAGTACCCAAGCAGCTTCATCAAGGGCCAAGATTTGTTTGACATATCGCTTTTTAGAAGCAACGAAACGCTCCTGATTTTTTGCACGTTCATGGAGGGGCTCTATAAACATTCTTTGCAGGCCAAAGCGACGGAGACCCATAGGTTCATCAGGACTCTTAAGGAGAAGAATAAGCTTTTGCGGTGCTACACGCAGAACATCGACAGTCTAGAGAAGAGCCTCAACTTGAACTGTGGAATCGACTCGTCGAAATTCAACGAGATCGAGCTTGGTCTGGCCCGCTCATTCAGAGACAACTGGAAGGACTTGGACGTCGTGCAATTGCATGGCAACCTACATAAGCTCTCTTGCACTCAATGTCTTACCCACTATGAGTGGACGGCAGAGAGCCAGTCGAAACTCAAAGAGGGCGAGAACCCAGAGTGCGAGAATTGCTACTTGAAGTACCAAGAGAGGCTTTTTGCCGGGAAGCGGATGACGGGGAACATCGGCATCCTACGTCCCGACATTGTTCTCTACGGTGAGAACCACCCACAATCAGAAATTTTGGCCAAGGGGCTCAACATCGATATGGGCATGAAGTGCGATTTGGTGTTGATCATGGGCACTTCTTTGAAGGTCGATGGCGTCAAGAAGTTGGTGCGGTCTGTTTGCAAAAACGTGCACGATAGAGGAGGAAAGGTTGTGTTTGTCAACAAGACACCTGTGGCGAAGCAATTTGCCGGGCTCATCGATTACGAGGTCTTGTGTGACTGCGACGACTTCGTGCGTGCTTTGAGACACGAAATCCCAGATTTGTTCTTGACACAAGAGCAGCTTGACTCGAAGAAACTCCAAAGCAAGCAATCCGTCAACAGCTCGTATGCTTACATCAAGAAAGAGCCCACATCCGGAGTCAAACTCGAACAGCCCAGGCTGCAGGGTATCAAAAGAGAAGCGGACTTCATGGATGACCGTGACAAGGCCCGGAAAACCGTGCTTACCCCACCCAATACTCCGACGAAAAGAAGAGTTTTAGCCAACGATAAGATTGCGAAACCAGCACTCAAGAGAAACCAAAATAAGAAAAGAAAGCCTGAGAAGGACCTCCCGTCACCGTGTCCGAGCTTTTCTGAGAGTGTCAAAATCGAAAGTGATGCTGGGGCGACAACGGATTGCGACGAGTTCGATGCGTTCTCTGAAAATAAGGAAAACACGGGCCATTGCATAGACAATGTGGCCATGAAACTGGAGAATTGCACATTTGCCTGTTGTGGAAGCGGCGTTCGAGCCTAACTGCGTGATAGTTTACTACTACGCTGCTGCTCAGCCTGACGAACTGTAACCGGAAAAGAGGGGAATAGAGGGAAGAGCCCAGGTGCGTCAATCCGGAATTGTCAATGAACAAATAATAATAGAAGAAAAGGCGATTCACTCAAAGGACACTTTGAACCATGTCGAGTCTGCTGCTCCAGCCACTAAGCTTTTTACTAGTGTTGCTCCTGGTGAGCCGTAGAAATCTGTGCTTCCCCGCCAGCTCCAGCCCTTTTGGAACCCAGTTCCCGAAGAAGTCTGAGAGAGCCTCTATCGTATTTTTCCAATGTCTCCGAATCACTCTTTTTTCGCTGATTTGCTTTTGATTTTCACTTTTGGCTCCACTCCAAGTGTGCCTGTGAGGCCCTCTCGCGGGTCGGACTTTCTCACTCCCGCCTCTCAACAAAAGCACTGCTGTCCAGCACCACAACAGCCTCGGCCATCGCCGTCTTTTTATTTCGGATCAGGGACTGTTTTTGCTCCGTAGAGAAATCGGGCTTCTTCCTGGCCCCTGATTTGTTTACGCGTGGTCACTCTTTTCTTTCCCCTCCAGCCTCTCCCGGAACCAGGCAACTGGGCACATTTGCAGGCTTTCGGCCTGAGCCAGCCCCGTGGCAGAAACTGCGCAAAGTGACGGAAACGAAAAAGGCCATAACAGACAAAAAACCAAAACAGGCAAAAAAAAGGAGAAAAAAACGGAGGGGAACACATGTGAAGAAACACGAGCCGCTTGCCGCTGTGGCCAGCAAAATACCGGGAGGACAGCCGGATTTCTCCCGGTGGCTTTACGTCCACCCTGTTTCTGGCTCGCCCCGGGGCCTGCTTCTAATTTTGCCAAGCAAGCCGGCCACAGAAATGGGGCCGCGACTTTAGGCACTTGGCACTTGCGAATGGCACCAGCAGCAGCAGGAGCCCGTAGCATAGAACAAAGAGCAGAAGCCGGAAACCCGAGGAAATACTTCAGCAAACCAAAGCAGCTCAATCAAACAAACACACATCGGCAACGGGCTGCGGACACAAAACCAATCTGAGCATAGCACACCCCAAACCCTCAGCCGACATTATGAATCAGGTCTCGAGCTTTCTCGAGAACATCATTGCCGTGGAGGGGACGGAGACTTTCTCTGAACAAGGCCACCCGCCAGCGCCGCTGAGCGACCGGTCTCGCAGATCGACTCAGGGCCTGGAAGAAATCTCGCTTTCGGACAAGACCGAACGGGCTGAAAACTCAGGGATCTCAGCACATTTGGGGGGCTCAGCAAAACTGGAAAAGGCGGGGAAGCCCGTGGACCCAACAGATCCATTGACGTCACACCAGGGCAAGGTGTCTGATTTCTGGTACCTTGAAGATGACCAGAAGAAGGTCTCCAATCAATTGACGGATCGCATCATGGAAAAAGTATTGACCGTGATGCTCAGCACCGATGTCCAGCCGGCCCTGACTCGAGACCCCCGCAATTGCGTCCATAAGACCCGGCCTCCGCTCCTGGTGCATCTCATGTCGATCAACACCACGAAAATGGCGCAAAAGACGTCGCCCGTCTTCGAGCTTTTCGACGAAATCGCGTTTTCCGTCGGGTGGTATAATCCGTGGCACACTGTCGGGGTAACACTACTAATGACACTAGCCATCCTACGTCCGTACCTAGTCACGGCGTTGCCTTCCCTGATACTCATCAAGAAGTATCTCATCCCAAGTTACTTGAAGCTATATACGCCTGACCCGTGCGTCATCGATCAGCAGTACATCTACCATAATCCTGTCTTACATGACGGTGCTCCCTTGGGCAAGTTTGAACCTCCGAAACAGATCCCACAGTTTTCACGAGAGTTTGTCATGAATTTCACCGACTTGCAAAACCATATGGTGTTGTACATTCGAGTGTACGATGCATTAGTCGACTGGGGCCAGCACTATTTCCTCTTTGAAGACCCTAGGCTAAGCTCTGTGGTGTTTCTCATATTAGTGGGCACAATTGTGTTCAACTTGGTTGCGCTACCGCACATCGTGCCTCTTTTCTTCAAATTTGTACCCGTGAAGTCATTGATGCTTCTCGCCGTATGGCTGGCTGCTGCCCTCTCGCATCCGTTTGTGCGCCGTAAATTGCTTGATTCCTTAGACACAGAAGAAGCTCGAGTAGCACGCCGAGATCGCACTGACCGCATTGAAAACGCGCTTATGAGGACCGTCGCAGAGGACGAGGCGTCGCCGGAAGACGTCGTGAAAGAAGTGGAAGTGTTTGAGTTGCACTCGTTGAGCCAGAATAAGATCTGGGAACCTATCGGATTTACGTCTGATTTCTTTGCCCTCAACCATCCGAAGCGGCACTTAAACGAGCTCAAAGCGAGCCTCGATACACCCGAATTGGAGTCCGTACTGAGCCCAACAAGCACAGAAAGCATGGGCGACAGAAATACTAGCAACTTTGAGGAAGAGTCTGTGAGCAATATATTTCGCAAGGCAACTTTGACAGAAGTCAAGCTGCCAAAACACTGGCGGTTCGCTGAGGATCTGTGGCACATTGATCTTGACCCCGTCCAATGGGTCAACGCCAATTATATCATGGACTTGGTGAATGTCGACACCGACGAGAAATGGGTTTATGATTTCGTCGATGACGACGAACCTTGCGACGGTCAAGTATTCAGAAGAAGAAGATGGATCCGGCAATGCATCAGGGATACTGAGCTGTCGAAAGAACTGAAAGAACTTCTTTTGGGAGTGACTCCCTCGGAGAGATTGAGCAAAACATTCACAACGCTTTTGCTGTGAAATAACACACAAATCACAAGAAATTACCGCATGAACTCCATCAACGAAAGCGATGATGTTGGTTTCAGCATTTTCTTTTTTTCTTCTAATAAAGAAGAGAGCTCCGAACGCTTTTTCTTTTTTTTCTTTGTCTTATTGACCTGATCTGAAGTGTTTGAGGCAACCGTAACTGTCTTATTTTTGCTGATTAACGAGTTGTGGGTCTTCACATAGTGACAAGAAAGACATGTCACACGAAGCTGTCTCTGTCGTGGAGTAGGATTTGAGGCAAATGTCAGATTCAGATTCAGGTCAGACTTCAGATTCAGCTTCCGTCTTTTCAAATAAGCAATACGTTGAGAACTTGTTAAGCCAGAGACCTGATATAGTCCACAACGATCGCAGTGAGAGTAGCCCACCGGGAGAATGATGCCATTCTCATAAGCATAGTTGTCCAGGGCGATGGCGTGTCTGCTCAGGAATGGATTGAAAGCACTGTAATGCGCGAGATTGAAGAAGTGGATGGCCTTGCATGGATCCATGCTTTTCTTCTTTTTTCTTTGCTTCTCTTGGAGGAACTCAGCAAACTGAAGGATGAGATTCACCTATTTCAGAATCATGTTTCAACATGGCATTATACTGATACAGGAAAGTGCGATGCGAGATTAGTTGCATCGGGGCAAGAACATGGTGGGAAGGGCACCATCCCTATTGCTGAAAGAAGGTGTAAAAAAAAGGACGAGAAAGAAGAGTCACAAGAAAGCCGACGGGCTATAAAAGGTTCACACCGTCTATTCCTCGAGTTTTGCGAGTCACTTATTTTTCTGGATGGGAAGTGGACCGCTATTTTATGGGTGAGCTGCTATGGGTGAACTGTGCGCTAGCCTTGTCTCGGAGCCGCACTGCGTCGCAAAATGCTGCTCAACCATTTCCATGCATTAGCAATCTGGCGTTGACTCTTTGAGCCCTGATTTCTGCCAGGAGTATGTGTCTTCAAGGCCGCCTCGTTTTTTGCATTTCCGTGTTTTCATTGACTTCCTTTCCGCAGTTTTTCTGGTGTGGATGTGATTTGTTGAGGCCTCGCAGGCGCACGGATTTCCCCGAGAAGGTTATGCGTTGCTGCCCCGGCCTCTCGGGTCCTCTTCACCACAGAACGGAACTGAAGGAAACACTCAAAGGTGGAACGACTCTAAAAGCGGGGACGGCCAATCTGCCCACCAGAGTTTCCGGCTTCATAGAATTTTCAAAGTGGAGAGAAAACCAAGGGAACGAAGGAGTCAAGAAATCCACTCACCAACTAGAATTCGAGTATCAAACGCAGATATGTGATTGGCCCCGTGGCCCGTTTCCAATTTTATCTGGTTGGGCCGATCATGGAAACGAGCATTCGCAGTGAGCATCAGCGCACCCAATGAGAGCCAGACGAAATAACGTTCTCACTTTGTTCCACTTTGGTCTCATGTGCCTGCCGGCTGGCCCTCTCGTGGCTTGAAGACGGGCCCATCGGATTGTGCGCAAATCGCGGAGTCTCGCTCGTCATCACCGAGACCCGGCTTGCGGATGAATCCCAATCGGGCCCACAAGGCCAATCAACGCGCGACAATTATTCATCGCATGGGCCGTTTCTGATTTCGCACCGCTGTGGCTTTGTTCTTTCCCTTCCAGTCAGTGCGTTTGACAGGCCGATATGCGGCTTCCTGGCCTCATGTGTTTTCGCACCCACGCCTGTGGGGGGCCGTTTTCTGACCAATGCAGCGCTCACGATTACTGCCTGATGACACTGCAAGTGACCCTGCCTCACAATTCCAGGAAATCATATACCCACGAGTTTTCTCCGAGTTTCGGGTGTGTTGTTTTTTCCCTTCCATCCCTGAATTCTGCGCCGCGCCTGGAACTTTTACATCCGTTACTTTCAATCTCCCTTCTCGACTCTGTACCTTCTGAAGACTTATAAAAGCTTCCTCAAGTCGTTCACTAAAAAACACCATCTCCATATTTGAGTCTTCGAAGTCTTCAAGAACTCCTCAAGACCATTTGGCACTTACCTTTGAATCGCCTTCCAAAAGAAGAACTCAACAAAAGACAAAGAAAACGCTGCTCCCATGGTTTCTATCATCATGCAACGAAGACGGAGCCTCATCATGCCCAAGTCTTTGGTCAAGGGCGAAAAAATTCTCAAACTGTGTACCCTCTGCAGACAGAACAAGACGAAATGCGACGCTGTGTTGACGAGCCCGTTTCCCTGCTCATACTGCTCGAAAAAGAGTCTCTCTTGCAGACTCGATGTCACACGGCCTCCCAAAAGAGAACACGACCTAACAGAGAAAATCGTCCACGACGTGCGAGACTTGCACCGCAAGCTTGACTCCATTATCTCGAGCAAATCCCGTCTCGTGCAAAAACTCGTTCAAAATCTGCAAATGACCGTTCCCTCTCTGCCTCCGGTGACCTCTCAAATCCAGGCTGTCTTTGACTTTTCACCTAAATCAACGGGAGAAACAGAGTCAATTTACATTGATCCGATTCCGACGCTTTCGCTCTCAGACTCGTTTACGATACACTCCAATCAAAGAACGGATCCGGTGTCGATCTCTTACGAAAGAGCCGCTGGTCTTTTCAAGGCATTTGAGGCAAAATTCTGCCCGAACCTTCCTATTCTTCCGAGCTCATATTTCCAGAAAGGTTTGCATGACATTTATCAGGAAAGCGACATGTTGTTCTGGGCGATTATCGTCACTTCTTTGTTGACGGAAGGCACCTCACAGGAGTATTCTATTTTGGCCACCCATGTTCAAAATTTGGTTGTGGTGGATTGCTGGTTCAATACTCCACGCTCACTTTGTTCCTTGGTGGCTTTGTTGATTTTAACTACCTGGCCATTGCCCGACAATCGTGCCCTGCAAATTCAGGACTGTATTTCCGTGAAGTACATTTCGCTCATGAAAAGCTTGGCTCTTCAGTTTGGTCTCCACAAATTGACCTTTATTGACGAGTTCAGCAAGAAGACTAATATGGAATTGGACGGTGAGGCCGCTGTCAATCACACCCTCCGCGAGAGAATCTACAAATACGTCAACATCAACTCAAACTACTGGCTAGTTTATCTTGGGCTTTCGACTTCTAACTATAACGGCTTTCATCAAGATTTTATTGTTAACAGAGCTGCAAACTTTGACATTTTTAAACAAGCCGAGTTTCCACAACAGGACAACTTCACGAACTCACTACTAAAAGTGTCGTTGGTTCAGCTGAAAATGAACGAGACCATGAACACTTCGATCAATGGGCTTAACCAAGTTAGCAAGCTCATTCATCTCAACATGTTCGAACAAATTTTGGATGGGTATAAAAATGATTCCTCGCCATTGATGAAGGATGAATTAATTTCCTTGTCGCTCGAGTTTTCCAAATTGCAGCTTTACATATACTATCTCTCCAAGAGCGGTTTGAACGTCACAGAGTATAGAGCCGTTATTTACAGAACACTCTCATGCTGTAAGATCATACTCGATCTTTTTCAAAAGCAGTTTGAGAACTGTCCTAACTATTTCCTGGTCCCCATTCACTATCGCTTTAGCGTGGATTTGGCATCATTGACGTTGTTACAAATCCACGCGTGCCCACTTCTCTCTTCGGTAGAGCATTATCTGGAAGTTAAGTCGCAGTTTTTAAGGTCTTATAAGATTCTCACAAACATCGAAAAGACCGAGTGGATGAACTTGAACCAAAAGTTTCTAACCATTATTCGCAAGTTCGATGCTTGCGACAAAACGAAAATTTTGGCATTGAAGTCAAAGAGGAACTCATTTTTCGTCATCGACAAAATGGCAGACTACTTGGTTTCTAGTTTGCATTACGAACTGCTTTGGCAAGTGTTCCAAGCAGAACGAATGGACGAGTTTGAGAAAGAAGATAGCATTGACTGGAGCTTGTTTGGATTGGATCCCGAAAATACAAAGCACAAGGAAGTCATGGAGTACGTGATTGGATCGGGCCCAATCTTAGAATCAAGCAATTAACTCTTCAAAAATACTAGTCGCATTGCATTAAATGAAGCGCTTCGTTCGTAATTGAATCCATGAGATTCCATATTTTTTTCATAAGTATTTAATTCACTGTACAAATGTTATCGCTAATCGACCCACTTCATGTTGAGTTTCTTCGAGTCAACAAGCGGCTTTGTAAAGATATAAGCAGCAAATAGAATAGCGATTGTTAATATGAGCTTTGTTTTGTCAAAGTCAGATTTGAGCAAGTCGTAAGAGGACGAAGGCTGGACCACTGTACAAAACTCATTAAACTCATTGACAAAACAGACAACAGAGGTCGATTCTACTTCTGTGGGCAGCACCAAGACTTTCTGTTTCTTCTGGCTCAGCTGGAGCTTGTTCTTATGATTGAGAATTTTGAAAGTATCTTGCTGAACAACGGCCTCATATGGAAGCATGCGGAAACCGTCCATTTGATCGTCAGTGGTCATCTTACGCCCGTCGATTCTTCTGCTGTTGAGAAGGTATTTGGGTATCTCAATCAAGCTGCCGGACTCTGTAAGGGCAATTATCGACTTCATTGTGACTCCAAACTTGGAACTGGTGGAGTCAAGCGAGAAGATCCGCTCGGGGTAAATGAATGTCTTGCTTGATACCGCCACATCTGCGCTCTGGAATGATGTCTTTGGAGCTCCTGAGGTATCCTTGGTTTTCTGGAATAAGTCAACGACAAAAATTCTTTGCTCGCTCACAGGGTACGAAACAAACATGGAGTATATAATCCAGTTATCGTTCTGGGTGATACAGATCGATTCCGGATCAATGACTTCTCCTTTATGCTCTTGTGTGTATATTACCGCTCCAGTGATACCGTCAAGCAAAGTGAATCTCACAACATCATTTTCTTCGCTTATAATGGAGACAAGGTTCGGATTTAAGTGCTTGTATAGAACGGATCTGTCGTATCTCGCTATGCCTCCCGCGGCCGTCATCACGTCGCTATTTTTGGAAGTAGCCAATAGTTTCTCGGCGGGTTTACTCCATTGCCAAGTAGGTCTTAGATTCTTTCCATCCACTTTGTAAGCTTGGAGTGTGTTAGCGTTTTGTTGGAGGATGAACTGTGACGGTGCCAAGTTCTGGTTATCTGTGAGGAACTCCAACCTTTCACCCAATTTCACAGCAATGAGCTCAGATGGTAAGTCTTTATCCGAATCACCGCCAGCAGTACCGGCCTTGAGAGTGAAAACTTTCTCAATCGGCTCATCAAAAGTTTTGACACATGTCAGTTTTCCAGTTCTCAAATCGAGAATCTCAACAGAAGAGTTGAAGACAACGTAGACATTTGAGCCCAGAGCTCTCATATCGGCAATCTTGTCGTTGGACAGAACTTCGTGCGCCCACAAAGTCTCACCATTCTTCGAACTTTTAGCTGCTACAATCGAATGCAATTCATCCACTTGTATGAGGAGCTTGTTGAACCCGAAAACGTCATCTTCATTTAGCAAGCCTTCCGTGGTTTTTCTCATGAGTTTATGAGCAACAAACCGGCCAAGTTGAGATAAGTGTGTCTTAGTTCTTAAGAGCCAACGGAACACAATACTCAGGGAGCGAGTTTCTTCCACCAAGTGGTGAACTTCTTCGATTTTCGACAACAGAGAAGGTACATTCGCGATGATACTCCCACCTGTGGCGGTGAACAAAGACGTTGATAAAGTCAGTGTCGATTCAGTGTTGGACTTGATGTCATAGTCACGCACAACAAGTTTCTCATCTTCGCCACCATATAGAGTTGTGAAGTGGCCAGAAGATAAGACAGCCAGTTGCACATGAGGATACATGTTCACAAGCTCGAAATGGATCGGGTGCTCAGCAATCGTTTCGAGAAATTTGCCGAGGTCTGCGATATATGCCTTTTTCTCCGTGATCACCGCAATCGCGGAGCCCGAGACTTGCACATTGAGGATCTTGTCAAAAGCTTTCCGGTAGACGGGCTTTGACTCCCCATCAAAAGTCCTGTAAATAACAAAATATGTCCCGTGGTAAGTGACAGCGGTATCTCTTGTCAAATAAATGGGAGAATTGTTCTCAGGGGTCAACATAATCTCGTTGATCACTTCAGTGGGAAACAAGAGTTCGAAAGTGGTGGCCCAATCGACGTTTGAAATGACCAAACCATCAGAGCCTTCTGCATCTTTTTTTGTACTGAGCAGGAAAACGCTGGAGTCCAAGCAAACGTAAGTTGTTTCTGGGACAGAGTATTGCAAGAACGAACGAGAGTACAACTTGCCCAAGCTATGCACCTTATGTCCATCCCATACCACGAGCTCACGATCGTCAACATTGTCTAGAAGGAGAGTCCAGCCGAGATGCCCAAAGGACTCTAGCTGAATAGGGGGAGAATCGAGAATGACGGAAGCGATGAAAATACCGGTGGCTTTTTCGAATATCGAGACCAAACTGCTCTCTTGCGAGAAAGTAGCGATCGTGGAATCACCAACCTTGAAATTGTCGCTGGCGTGAAGCGACAAATCTATGTAGTTCTTCACCTGTGAATCTGAGATATCCCGGTAGTATAAAATGTTCTTCTCCGAGAGCTCCACCACAGTCTGGTGGTCGAGCAAAGCACGCTGCTTGATGGGGCCAGGATTGTACCGCACCCAATCTTTCTTGAATGCGTCGTTCACTGTGACCGCCTGCACGAGACTCATTGCCATCAAGAAAAGCGATAGAAGCGTGGACATTGGAGACATGGAGAAACTGACTGGGACTCAGCTTAGCTTATATACATAAATGGATGGATGTATAAATACGCGTGCATGTCTGTATTGATAGGTGAGTAATGAAAAAGAAGCCGGTCCGGCACAGACTGTTTGAGCGTATCCTTGTGTGCAGAACTGATTACGGAAGCGCTAGTTATAGAACTCCCCATCGATGTATGGGCGAGCCTCGGTTTGGGAAAGCCCAGTTTGTATGTTCTGGTCTCTCAAAGCTATAGAGTAAAAAGACTCCACGCCCCACGCACTTGCGCACAGCATCCCGCTGTCTGACAACTTCCGCTGTGATCGGCTAACGATGGCTGTCGATCACGGCTGACGACGATCCTGCGTCCAACACAGAGGACATGAGCACTGCGAGAGTTGCCGAGAATGTGGCTGTCTGATCTATGTAAGAGCTGGACAGTGAGCGCCTAAATTCCTGTTGAGGCATGACTTCCAGGGTGAATTGCTGAAGGTGCCAAGAAGCATGAGAACTGTTTTAACCTGGAATACTCCTCTCATTGTGCGATTTGTGCGGGAGAATGGCTAGTTCCGAAGTCGGCGCGATCTGACGAATGGCGGTTGCAAAGCGTACTCTACTAAGGAACAGCAGCACAACACCGGGACACTTTGTGTTCCGTATCGCATGAGCATGAGGCAACAGGGGAGAGATTCAGCTTCAGGTGGCAATCTGTAAACACATGCTTCGGCAACGAACGCGGATACTCTGGTCTTTTCGGGAGGTGGCCATATCTTTTTGCTCGTCTCTTGGCACATCTCTTGGGTCGTCTCTTCAGTATAGCCACTACCATCGAACTCCTTTCGTATCGATGCATCTTATCTGGGCGAGTTTCTCAATCCAGCCGCTCAGGATCAGGCAAGTGGGCGCAGATCTTCAACAGGAGGTCTGAAAGCACATTTTGTCGATACCAAAGCGCCTGATTTCCAGTCCATTCACGGGGCCACTTCGCACACCCGAATCGGGGGGGGGGGGGGGCGCGACAGAAGCCGAAAGAAATAAATACAGGGCTAGGTATAAAAGGGGGAAGGGCATAAACTCAATGACTCGCGTGTCGTGGAAGAAATGAAGCGGAAAGAAAGCAAAACGGGCGCGTGTGTCGATCCTGCTGTTCAAGAAAAGGCACGAAGAGAGGAGTTTCTAAAGTTGAGGAAGAGGGGTACGATGGCCTCCGCAATTCGAGAGTCGGTACTGACTAGAGCGCCGTCACCAAATATACCAGAACGAGTACCATCCTCCATAGCTTTGGGCCGAATTTGTGAAGGTTAATGATGGAGCGTCGATTGTCATCCTGGCTTCACTCACACCCTGTGCTATCAAGACTCACTCAAGGAAAACTGCGCACTCCCGTCTTGAGTTCCCATCATGACCGCGCGAAACCTTATCTCTTGCGCAGCATAAGTTCCCCTGTGTTAGACACGGGAGACCGCGCCGAGCTTAACAATTGTTCTACCACAATGAACGAGGAAACTCGTGTAGCCTGCATGTCACATCCAAGAATTGCAAGATTCCCTATTGTTTTATCAAGAAGGAGAGAGAACTATATACTGGCGATAAGAGCGTATTCGTATATCACTTACATCATGGCACATTGCTTGGAGGACACCAGGAAGGAGTGTATCCACTACATACACTACTCTCAAGATCAAACATCACCCTGCCCCTTCCACCATAACCTTCACCCGCAATCCAGTTTTGCACATTTCCATCTCTTGACAGTTCCGATCTTTCCAATCAAAACTCCCACATATTCTCACAGAATCTAGAAAGAGAAAGGAGAAATATACACCCGCGAATAAACAAAGAACGGATCAACACACTCAAACAAAGATGCACGCTCGTGACTGGTTCTTGGTGTTTATCGCTATCCTTGTGCCTCCCATCCCCGTGGCTGTCAAACGAGGGTTCTCTATGGACTTGGCCATTAATGTGTGTCTCTTTCTTTTCCTATATCTTCCAGGATTGATTCATGCTTTATACATCATCTCATTGTACCCTGAATCAGAGACCCGTGTGCACCCCGGAGAACACCATCCTTCGCACGGGTATGGATCTGTTTAGTTTGCCACGATTTGCCCCCCCCCCCCCCTGACATGGCCGAGACCATGCGTGCTTCTTCATGACTGCTTAACGTCTAATACACGTGAGCGTGAAATTCTTCTTTCCATGGTGTTTCAAGCATTACGCCTGCTACTTTTATACGTTTTACACTACGGCTTTTCTTTGTTTGAATTCGATACAATTATGCTCTAGTGCCTCACTTGCTCTTGCTCAGAAGCCCAATCCAGAGGAGTTACGTGCGTAGAACAAACTATAATCAAAAGAAGCATGAATCTTCTTTTTACTGACGTGAGTGCGTCTTGCTATCAGCTCAAGCGGCCAATTCCATGCTTTCTTTAAAGAAATACCTAGACACTTGCATGGCGAGGTTACCCAGACCGGGTGCCAGTCACGTGACCATAAAAGGAAACGTCCTGCACAAGAACCCAAACGCGCTGCCATCGGGCTCACAAATTCTCTCGGCTCTGATACTCCTCCATCCACCACCTTCTTTCCATCAAATAAATATTTCATCATTTCTCCTGACAAGTTTATTGTAGGAAAAAAAAATTCTCGCCCAACTTAAGTTGCTCGGTCTGAGGAAACTCACCTTTTTCTTTTGAAAGGGACACCGATGCAATGTGTCTATGTGCGAAGATCAATTGCCAACACCTGAACCATATCAAGAGATGAGTGTAATTGAGCCGTAACGAGCAGAACAATTCTCACGAACCCTGCCTTGTTTTAGGGCAGGTTTTTTGTTAATGACCGTTCTTGTTTCCGCGGCCCTCCCCAATTGTCATTAGCGGTTGATTCACACAGGGTACTTCGAAAGCAAGCTCTTGGCTCCGTTGGGTTGACTTCGTTCTGAAATTTAACCGGGACCAAGATCTTGCGCCGAATACCTGAAGATACAGCGTGGCACCCTGGGTTTCAAGTATCATCCAAAGCAAGTGAGTCTCTGCAAGTTATTTCTTGCAAGTCAACCTCTCTTGTTTCCCCTCACGGTATTCACATTTCCATCAATTCACCATTCCGTAGTATCACATGTTCTGTAAATTTTCAGCCAAGATTTCCTCCTCGCTTTTCTCAAGTGTCTTTGGCCGGCCGCCTCCTTGCTTCCAAAGCCATAAGGCCTCAATGGCGTAGCTTCTCACCGAAAGATTCCGCGTTCTCGCCTCGTCGCTGGCCTCCGTGAGCGATTGTATCACACGAAGATTCTCAACCAAATCCCACATCATGCCTTCAAATTGCTCCATGACTTGCCTTGATGCTTGACTTAGAGTTTCGCCGGCGCCACCTTCTTGGTCCTCGTCTTCAATGATCGGCATGATATTATACTTGTGCATACCAAGTTTATGTAAGATCCGCCCTAACATCTGGATTCCCAAACATCTTTGCGTAGGTAAAACAGAACGGGACAAGTGTACCAACTCTGCCAAAGTGTAGCCTGCAAGCTGAGGATTCTCGGAGTGATGATGGAGTCCCAAATGCGTAGGCATTTCCTGGGACTCTGTGTCGAGATCCACTAGATCACCCCTGAAATCAAATCTCATATCGCCAATAGCATCGTAAGAGGAGATTTTGTGTTGCGGCATGGGCGTCGTCATCCATGCTAGTTTTTTGGTTTCTTTCGGTAAGTCCGGAAAGTACTTCTCGTGGAGCGTATCGAAAAAATTGGGATCATTAAGGTCCATTTCCGGGTCGTCTCTTGCGAACTTAGGCTTGGGGAAGTGCACCTCAGGCTGTTCCTCGGGCTCCGAGAGAATCTGGTACCCCTCAGGCGCCACTTCGTCGGTTTCATCATTGTCTCCTTCCGCTTCAAAAGCTTTCTCACCTGCACTTGGATCGTTGTCACCATCCTCTTCGTCCGTGAAGTGCTCGAGCGGGTATTGTCTGACTTCTTCAACGCTGTCTTGAAACGACACGGACTTGATTCCGAGGGCCTTATTGACATCCATATCACTCAAAGACGGAAGCTCTATACCGTCTTTCCCACCGCCAATCCACCCGTCATGCCCCTCGGCATGATCGTGGTTGTGTTCTGAAGTCCTGGCCTCGGTTCTCTTGAGTAGAGTTTGGACAAGTTTCGGGTCAAGACCCTGGAGCAACTCCTCGCGTTCTTTTGTGAGTTCGTCTTCCGCCAAACTCGAGATTTTGGCGAGGTTCTCCCTGTGGATTCTCTGGGCTTCAGTCAAGATCTCGTCCTTTTCAGCTGCAGACTCTTGTCTGACTCCCGAGTTTTTTGGCTTCACAGGCTCCAGCCTTGAGTTGGTTGATTTGAACCGGGAGTTCCGCGGCTTGATGTCAAATTTCATGAGCTCAGGAAACCCGCTTGTAGCAGCGTGTTGCTCGATCACTGGCTCTGTGGGCGTTTGCGGCTCGCGCTCTACGATGTCGCCAATCAAGTCCATTTTGCCAATCAGATTGTGGCAGATTTATAGACACTTTGGGTGATGGCGATCTGTGACCTGGAGCAGGACCATCGCGCGGATTCAGGCCCCAGAGTCGGACCGAAAAACAGGCGCCATACAAGACGGCCCCAAATTCGCACCCGCGGGCGCAGACGCACTTTTGCATCTGTTTTGTGGATGCAATATACAATGTGCTTATTACAATCGGACTCATATACAAATGGACTAAAGAAAATTGACAAACAAAAGATACTCACTTCAGAAATGCCACAAGAAGATTACCACGTAGATTGCTTACTTGGCAAAGGCTCTTTTGGCGAAGTATACAAGGGCAAGAATTTGAAAACCGGGCAAACGTTTGCACTCAAGATTATTGATTTGGAGGAGGCCAGCGACGTGCGAGACCTCATCAAAGAGATCCATTTCTTATCGCGTGTCCGGTCCCAGTATTTGACTCGGTACTACGAGACGTTCCTACAAGAAACCAAGATGTGGATTGTCTTGGAATACTGTGGCGGCGGCTCGTGTTCGGACTTGCTCAAGTGTTTTGGCAAGCTCAAGGAAGCCACTGCGTGCTTTATCTTGAGAGACGTTCTTCGCGGCCTCGAGTATCTCCATGGGCAAAGGAAAGTGCACCGTGACATCAAGCTGGCGAACATTCTTCTCACCGAGGACGGGAAAGTGAAGTTGGCGGATTTCGGTGTGAGCGGAGAAATGTCCTTGACCCGAACAAAAAGAAACACTTTGGTTGGCACTCCCTACTGGATGGCCCCGGAGGTGATTTCTCACTCTGCGAAAGGGTACGATACGAAGGCAGACATCTGGTCGACTGGAATCACTGCCATCGAGTTTGTCACGGGCCACCCACCGCTCTCCTCCGTAGAGCCAATGGAAGCGCTTTTCAAGATCCCAAGCAATAAGCCTCCCGAGCTCGAGGGCAGTCATTTCTCGGACGACATGAAGGATTTCGTGCGGTACTGTCTAATCAAGTCGGCCAAACAGAGGCCCAGTGCGTCTCTGCTTCTCCACCACAGATTCATCAGCACGTGTCCTGCTGACGTCGACATACCCGAGTTGCTCATGAAGAAACAAGTCAGAGAAATGAATCTGAAAAAAAAGAAGAACAAACAAGGCCAGCAAGCGAAGATCGAGAAGACGCCTTCGATTCACTGGAACTTCACATCAACGCTCTCTGCAGCGAAGCAGACGGACTCTGTGCCGGCGGCCAGACCGCAGCTGCTGTCGGTCTACGGAGACTTTATCCACGAGTCACTCACGAAAGTCATGGCGCGAGCCAAGACAAAAGCGGCGCGACTCTGTGTTGAGAATTTGAGACAGGAGTTTGCCAACGCAGAGCAGAACAATGTTGGGCTTTGTCATGCTTTTATCGAGGAGCTCAGGGTACTCATTGACGATAGCCGATAGGATGTGGCCGGGTTGAGTGGCTTGTTTCCTCAGGGGAAAGAGCTGCCTATGTTCAGGATCTCGGGGAAAGGGATGACACGTTTTGTAAGAGGACAGATATCAGAGATCACAGGAGTTCAAACTTGTTTCCAACAATCACCAGAAATACACCTGCATTTGAAGCATGATTCGCCAGAAATTGGAGTTTGACGACCTTTCAGCTACAGTTACGAGAAATACATCCTCAAATGAAACAAAAATTAAAAAGACAAGCCCAACAACGCCAGGAAGTTCGGAATCAGGGAGCCGACCAAGCGAATGTAAGGATAAATAAACTGGTCGCGTTGCCGTTGACTGCGAAACAGAGTCGCCATAGATGGAACGGAAACCGTTATATGCAGAATAGCATTACAGACTATGGTGAGCTCAATCACCACTGTTCTGCCAATACGGGCGGCGCAGGTCGTGTGGCCGGCACGGTGCATCCCACGGGAGTGAACACACACATTCAAAATACCGAGATAGGGGAGCACTGGCTGGTTTGTAACTGGAAAGAGCGTCTTCCGTACATCAGTAAGACGATGGTATGTGGCCTCGAGGAGCGTCCTGGGAGTGTATGTGCTCCATGCACTACTCGCTACGGCTAAGCCAAAGGACGGGCAACTGCGCGCGACACGCGGCGCGGTCCAGGGCGGTGGAGCCAGTGGAGGACATCTGGGCAGAGCCACGCGACTCATCTGCTGGCGGTGTGGGCCCGATATTCTGGAGAAAGGACACAGAGGTGAATTGCAAAGGATGTGAGACCCGCGTGCACGCAAGACGCTGTTGTAATCGCCGGCAACACTCCTGCGTGTTTTCTGTGGTGTGGTGTTTTTCTGGGTGGGTCCTTTCTGCCCCATCACCGCGGCCGACGCTGGGCCCCGGCTCCGGGCACTGGGTCTGGGATCTCTCGCCTCCGCCCTCGCACCACTCCTTCGGCCCTAGAGATCAGATCGCGCTCTCCACGATTGTTCGAAAACTTTCGCGTTTCTTCCTCTATATACCCCATTTGCTGGACCCAGTGAAGCAGTCGTGATTGCTTCTCTTCCTACTTTTCACTCTTCATTTACAGTTCCTACCACTGCCTTGGAAAGAACCCGCTCCGCCTTCACTTGGTCTTTCGAGACCCTCACCACAGTTGGAAGCAGAACATCACATTGCACTGTTTCTTGGCGCCTCCGGATCAGGATATTCGCACGCGGCCTGGGCTTGAGTTTTCTTCCTGGCCTACTGCTTTGTTATTTACCTGGACAAAGAACGGGACCACGGGGGCCAAAGCACGCAAATCCACACGCCTGCTCAAGATCTCGTGACTGCCAAGATTTTCCTTTCGGCCTTTCAGATTCCCCCCTCCTAACTTTGTGACCGCTGTTCATAGTTTTCTAGTCTACCCTCGCGAGACACCCCATTCATCTGGAAAAAGAGTGCCTTGAAAAAGACTGGCCGGTGTAAGTGTACCTCATATCTTACCACAATGCCCCCACAAACGCCCAAAAATAACGCCAAAAAACCCACCGGCTTGACGCCGTCGTTCACCTTCGGGAGCTTGGGGCCCCTGCCGTCGTCCTTTCGGTTTGTCTCTCCAAGAAACATGAACCTCCTAAGCTGCTTGTCTCCACATAGATTTTTCACTCGCTTCTGCAAAGGCTCAGACGAATCTCCAGCCAAAGAGCCAAACCTGAATTTGTTAGCCGTGACGCAGCCTCGGACGTCTCCAAGGAGAGATCACGTGGGAGTGGCTGGCTCTGATGTGAATATACAAGGTGCAATTATAAGCCCGTTCGTTGAGAATCCTTCCCAAGGTTTCTTGAACGAATCAGCAGTGGAGCTGATTGGAACCGCGGGTTCTGTCGATCTCTGGTCCTTTGCGAGCGATTCTCATGCGGTCTCGATGAATCTCACCGCTTTGACTGACGCCGCTGACGACAAAGATATATTTTTCTCCCCTAACGAAGTTTCTCTCGAACAAAGCCCGCTCGAAAGTGAGCTGTCTGTTTGCAGAAGACTACAAGAGCACCTGGTCTTGTATGAAAGCAAAAACGACATTCGAACTAGCAGGAAACGGAAACTTCTTGATGCACAAGACTCTCCATGCTCGAAAGTAGCGTCGAAAGTCAGTGTTCTTCATTCGCCTCCACGCTTTATGTCTTCTTCCACCCTACAGGACGACGCGAAAGATCTGAAGAAAGTGTGGACAAAACACTTGGACAACGAGTTGATGAGGTGTGTGCAGAAATACAATGCATTCAAGGCGTCGCATGGCTCGAATGAAGCTGTTTTCAGAGGCACGTCTCAAAATAAAATACTCTCGAGAATGCTTCAAAAGAAAACTGGCGTTTGTCGAACACAAAAACAGATTTCTGGCAGGGTCTTAAAGTTGCTGAGAGCTGCGACCCCGGTGATCAAGGTCGAACCAGTAGCTGAAAGCACACCTCTCAAGCAAGAAAGGTGTTCGTCTTTTAAGTATTTGCCAATGAGAAAAGTGCGTACTGCTTCCAAACCGATCACAAAGCTTGACACATTCAACATGTCTTTTCGGTATAAAGACGCGAGCCAGGAAAGTCATATCTTTGCCAGCCTAACGAACGGAAGTCCTGGAATCTACAGAGAGCTACCTGTTGAAGGGGCGAGAGGAAGTCTACCTCAGAATAACAGCCAATTTCTTATAGACTACGACAATATTTTGCCGGAATTGCAGACTCAAAGTGTCGATATCTATAACGTTCTTTGTGATATTAACCTAAAGCCGGATCTCGTTGATTCTTCATCCCCTGTCTCGCCCATGACAAACCCACGGCAATTTGTTTCTGAGAACGGGATCTTTTCATCTTACCTTAGTGTGATTTTGAACGGGAATCTTTTCACAGAGTCATTAATAACACTCAAGTCGCAGATCGCTGTCTACAAAAATGCAAGCCAGGCGCTTTTCAAAAGCGAGGAGAGTATCAATGGATACCGTGAAGTTAACAAAGATTTTCGCCTCGAAATCCCTTTCCTCAATCATTTTTGGGCGGGGTTCTTGACATACATTGTGAGTGGAACGAGTGAGTTCGATGACCTTGAAAACCTTGTTATTCTGCAAACGATCTGCGACGAAGCCGGCGCCAAGAGAAAGATATTCGGCTATTTTGTCTACCGATTCACTCCTTCTACCACTGGATTCGGTAGCGCAAAAGTTGAAGTGATCAGCTTAGCCGATGACACGATTGATCACGGAGATATTGACGAACTTGAAACAATTTTGGCCTCCTCGCCTCTCAAATCATCTCCATTCAAGCAACCTACAGCTGGGATTGATTTGCGGGTGCAAAATAATCTGGCAAACACCTGCGAAGAGCCAACTCCCCATAGCACGCCAGCTTTTAATTCCGAACTTATACATGAAAACAATGTGAACTACGAGTTTGCGAAAATCTCTGCCGGCGGCAAGCAAAGACCTCACATGGCAAGTTCAATGTCAACCACCAATTTCAACTTTGAACAAAGACCGGCTTCTGCCGCGGCGGTTCACGCTAATCACTCATATAATCTAGGAATTCGGCACCATTCTGCTGGACAGATGGGGTCGTTTATCCCTACTCATACACCGGCAGCTGTTGACGATAGCTGCTTCTGCGATCAGCTCCCAAACGGACCGCCCGCAAGTCAGTTCCCAATTGCTGGCCACTCGTCTGGTATTGCTCATCCCCAACAAATACCCATGAACCCTGTTGGGCAAGTTCAGGGCCAAATTCCGCAACAATTTCTACAGCAGCAGCAAATGTTTTCTAATGGCCCAGTCGTTATGCCTCCCAATGTAGGCCCCCCACACTCCGCCAATGTTGTTCGCGGGCCATGGGCGATTTCCACAAACTATCAAATCCCTCAGGAGATAAATTCTGCTCCCGCGTCACAATTGCAGTTCTTCCCACCCAATGGCTCAGTAAGTCCGGTAAAAGAAGTGAAAGCGAGAGGCCTGGGACCACCACTCAAGTTTCGCACTATGCTCCAGTACGATCCGTCAAAGAGTGTGGTGTCAGATGCCAAGACCGACAACACGCAGACCAGTTTCCATACGTTCTCCGTCAAGCCACAAATTGTTTTCAAATCTGAAAACATGTGAGTCTTGACCTTGGCACAAGCAAGATACGTTGCATCTCGCAGAGTGCCCTCACATATATCTCTATTCAGAACGTTGCATGTTCATTAACTGTTTTTTTTTTTTCGATTTGGGGAACGCTTTTGTAGCTGTGGATGTGGGTAGAACAGTTTTGTCAATATAGCACTATAGACGACCAGCAATCAACAGAAAGATGATGTTTCACTTTGTATTTCTCATTTGTAAGAGATGTCTAGTCTCCAGGCGGACACTGTTACTGTGTTGAAGGAAGTCTCATCACAAGAAATGACTATCGAAACAATAAGTGATCCTCTAAGAGTATCTGATGTAATGATCCGGGGCTCTTGCCTTACCGATCTTCAATTTACGGTGTGAAAATTGGCAGACGTGATTTGTCTTCATTCGGAAAGAGAATCTTTCTATCGTCAGGCAACACGACAAGCCAAAGAGCCACCCAGGACACTCATCTAGCCAACAGGGATACTTACTGCGGGCCAGATACGTGGAAGATTGATCTGGGAGGGCCCCGGTAGTATGAGATTGTGTGTGGTATGTGAATGAAATGCTGGCTGTTACATTGACCGGTGGCCTCTGATCCCCAAAGCCTTTTCCCCGAAAGAAGAAAACCTTATTACAGGAAGCAGCTACGGAAGCTCCCAGAAATCTTTACTTCAACTCTAAAATTCTATTGGGTAGAATCTCAGGAGGTTTAGATGGTGCACTGAAGAATAAACGCGTCCGTGATTCCCTTTCACGGCATCTTCTACAGCAAATGGAGTGTTCCTTGGAAGAAGCATCAACGGAAAAAAGTGGCCTTTGACGGCGGCTGGTTTATTCCGCGAGTCTTGTAGAGGAAAAAATACATGGGCCTGCTGAATCGGGGTGCAAAGCAGCAAAACCGTTGTCCAAACAAACGCCAAGGTGAGATACGAACCTTCTCTTACAAAGTCTTCATATTGGGGCTTTCTCTTAAACAAGATTTATGACATTACAGGGCATTATCGTCAGAGTGTCTCCCTCGCCCACCAGAAGCAGAAGCTATATAGCCATAGAACAAACCAGTGACAGATTACAAAGTCATTCCAGGTGTGACCAAGACAGCCGACATGAGGTTCTCCCACTAGACTTTGCTCCGCTCGAGAGCCTTTGCCAAACGGACGTCGCTTCCAAACCACCTTGCTCCCACCAGACACCCTCACACTAGCGTTCATTGTAGAGGCGAGAGAGAAGGCTGTCTGGGTGGAGGCAATCGGCGTGATTACAATTAGTGCCTTTATGAGTTACTGTTTGTCAAACCTACAAAAGGTTCTATCGGTTGCGGCCATACCAAGTGGAAAATACTGTTTCCCGTCCGATCAACGTTAGTCAAGCCACTTAGGGCCACACTGAGTAGTGTAGTGGGAGACCATATGCGAAATTGTGGTGCTGCAAT